>MU262566.1:0-63501 GCA_020310875.1 Ceratopteris richardii | reverse complement strand
GAGATACCAGGGATAAGAAGAGAAAGAGATGCTTATTACCGGACCATACAATTTCAGAATCAAGAGTTGGAAAGAAGAGAGAACCAACTGGTGCTCAAGCAGAAAGACTATCTAGAGTTGATAAACAGATTGCAGACATGAAGTGAACGGGATGCAGCTTTATCAAATGATTTTTACTTACAGAAAGCCTTTCTGCAAACATAGGCAGAAATTTTGATGAGCCAGGTAATTGCAACCAGTTCAGTAAGAACTAATGCTCAGCTAGTAGAACCCGAAATCCTGAAAAAGATGTTAGATTCATTAAAAAAGAAAATTGCCAAACTTTTAAGTTAGCTAGAACAATGTATCTACAGGGTATAATAGATGAACCATAGAGTTTTGTATACCTACGGGTTCAAGTCCACCGTGCGTGCCAGTGTAAGCCGCCGGATTGGCAATTATAAACCTTTTCCTTTTCATATTCCGCACGACCGAAAGGTCGTTGCGATGAGTTGTAACTTTTTATAAAGCAATGAAAGACACTTTCGGTAACAACCAGAAGAGTTGCCAGACTGTCTGTCTGGGCGAGACCTTCTGTGGAGTTTCCGTAGTGTGTGTTTGAGAATTCTGTGTACTGCTGTGTCTTTCTGTTTTGTGATTATCTGCACCTGTACGGTAAAGATTGGGTTACGGTAATGTTTACATTAAGTGAAGTATTGAATCGCTGATTTGTAAGTTGTTTACTGTAAGTCTGTGTTACCGTAATGTTTATCCCTATGTTGTGTACTAAGATATATTGATTGTAATACGAATAGTAATTCTGTAAAGGAATGAGCCGGAGTTTCTGTTAGAAAGTTGGATTAGTAGAGTTGTTTTGAACGAAAGGTCATGTGAGTGAGTTGATTTGGGAAAATCAAGTATAGGGCCTCTGATTATTCAGACCCCTTCCACTCCCAAGAACCCGAATAGAGTTTAAACGTGTTCTGATGGCAAAAGCGCGTTTAAAAATTCTCAGGCTATGTCAGATGCAAAGCTTTGGCATGCACGCTTTTGTCATCTGAATTTTGCTAGTTTGCTATGCCTGCAGAAATCTGATATGGTGTCTTCTTTGCCCAAGCTTGAGGCACCTCGAAAACATGTATGTGAAGGGCTGTATTTGGGCAAAATGCAGCGTTCCTCTTTTCCAAAGGATGGTTCAGTTCGGGCTACGCAGAAATTGCAGCTTGTACATAGTGATGTCTGTGGTTCTATGCAGACACCTTCTTTTGGAAACTATCTTTACTTCGTGACTTTCATTGATTATTTTTCTAGGCATGCATGGGTATATCCATTGAAGGCAAAGTTCGAAGTTGTTTTTGTGGCTTCAAACAATTTTTGGTTTTGGCTGAAAATTTGTCAGCATGTAAAATGGGCAGCCTCTGTTCTGATTGAGGGGGGGAATATATGTCTTCTGATTTTAATGCATTTCTGGCTGAATGTGGGATAAAACACGAGTGTACAGTGCCGTATACACCTCAACAAAATGGAGTTGCTGAACGGAAGAACAGGTCACTCATGGAGAATGGCAAGGTGTATGGTCAAGAGTCAGGCTTTACCACATAGTTCTGGCTTGAGGCTATCATGTGTGCAACATATGTACTTAATAGGTGTCCCACTGAAGCGCTACAGTCTATCACTCCATATGAGGCTTGGCATGATCACAAGCCATCTGTTGCTCATTTGTGGGTTTTTGGTTGTTTGGCATATGCACTAGTGCCTAACAACATCGTAGAAAATTGGATGATAAGGTAGTAAAATGTATTTTTGTTGGGTACAGTTCTGAAGTAAAGGCTATTGTCTGTATCATCCACAGACTAAACGCATTCTGGTTAGCCATGATGTTGTTTTGTGGAAGATGCTATTCAGCCATTGCTTTTATGTACTAAGGAGACATCTGTTAGCTCCAAAGACATGTATGATACTTTGATGCCTCTTTTTACAGGTGGACTGTCTACTGGTGGTCCTAATGAGGCAACTTCTCAACCCTTGCAGGTTTCATGTGATGATGCAGATCATCCCATTTCTGATGCAGATTTACATGATGCACTTGTTGATGAGAGGGATGATATTGAGGAGGCAAAAACTATGCCAAAATGGCTGGTGCAGACTTTGCGTGACAACAAATTAGATGCACCTTTGTCATATTGTACTCGTTTAGGCTCTCATAGTGCCTCTTTTGCATCAGATTGCTATGCTATGGCTGCGTCTAGTCTCTGTGATGAGAATGAGCTTGTTTTTTTTTTATGAAGCACAAAATTCAAAAAATTGGATGGCTGCTATGCAATCTGAATATGATGCTATAATGAAGAATGGTACTTGGTCTTTATGTGACTTGCCTCCTGGCAAGAAAGCCATTGGTACTAAGTGGGTATACAAGCTGAAGTGTAAACCTGATGGTACAGTTGATAGGTATAAGGCTAGGCTTGTTGCAAAGGGTTATGCACAGGAAAGAGCATTGATTTTGATGAGACCTTTGCACCCACATGTCGTATGACTACTGTTCGAAGCATCTGTGCACTTGCAGCCCATCATGGTTGGAATGTACATCAGTTGGAAATTAAAACTGCATTTCTAAATGGTGACTTGCATGAAGAAGTCCATGTTTTTCAGCCCCGTGGTTTTGTGTAGAAAGGGCATGAAAACCAGGTGTGCAGGTTAAAGAAGGCATTATATGGTTTAAAGCAAGCACCACGTGCTTGGTATGAGAAGATACATGCCTATCTGATTGCACATGGTTTGTGAACAGTCCAACTAAAAGCACCTTATATGTTAAGCGTGCTAATGATGTGCTTCTGATCATTGTTGTCTATATTGATGACATGCTGCTCACTGGTCCTATTGAGAAGCATATTGCTGATTTTAAGGCTGATTTGCATGCCTCATTTGAGATGTCTGATTTGGGGCATTTGCATCACTATTTGGGCATTCAGTTTATGCAAGTTGATGGTGGATTGGCTTTGTGTCAAACGAAATATATTGACACATTACTGCAGCATTTTGGCCTTGAAGATTGTAAGCCTATTGCCACTCCTATGGAGACAGGTTTACGATTGATTTTCCATTTAATTTTTGATGATGCTGGAGATGCATTTGATGCTGTCCTCTATCAGCAGGCTTTTGGATGCCTGATTTACTTATGCATTACTCTGCCAAATATTCAGTTTGCTGTCTCACAGATGAGCACGTTTATGCATTGCCTAGGTATCAAGCATTGGAAGGCGGTTAAGCGCATCTTTCGCTACTTGAGTGGTAGGTACTCGACTACTTGGGTTGTTTTATCCCAAGGGGGGATCACTATTGCCAGATTTGCATGCTTTTTCTGACTCAGACTGGGCTGGTTGCTATGACACTCGTGTGTCCACTAGTGGCTTTTGCTTCATGCTTGATAGCTCATGTATATCTTGGTTGAGCAAGAAGCAGCCTACTATGGCCACTTCCAGTTGTGAGGCTGAGTATAGGGCAACTTTCACAGCTACTGTTGAGTGTGTGTGGCTCAGATGCCTTATGGCTGATT
Source organism: Ceratopteris richardii (assembly GCA_020310875.1). Taxonomy (NCBI): domain Eukaryota; kingdom Viridiplantae; phylum Streptophyta; class Polypodiopsida; order Polypodiales; family Pteridaceae; genus Ceratopteris; species Ceratopteris richardii. The sequence goes on along the minus strand of MU262566.1, from coordinate 59,969 downwards.
TGGGTGTTGGTCAATCCTTTGCCACCACCATCTTCACTGACAGTCAGAGCGCATTGGTAATTGCGAGGAACCCTCTATTCCATGCTCGCACTAAGCACATTGAGGTGCATTATCATTATGTCAGGGAGAGGTTCTCTACTAGGGAGATCAGCTTGGCATATGTGCCCACGCAGGAGAACATTGTAGACCTTTTCACGAAGGCTCTGCCTAGGGAGAAGTTTGAAGCTTTCTGCAAAGCTTTGGGCTTACTTCCTTTCATGGAGTGATTTCCACATAGCTTGGCACTTCCTTATACATGAGTGCCAGCTCCTTGTTCACCGCATCACTCCCAGGGGGGATTTGTTGATATATTTAGGTAGTGATGTGTGTGAACACTCTAGGACCGTCAGGGCACTTTTTTCCCTCTTTAGGAGGTTTTTTTTCCCCCGGCTTGTATATATAGCCTATTGCCCTAATGGGCTACTTATCTTTGTACATTATCTAGTAATATATTCAGTCTTGTGTGTTGTGCTCCAAGCTTCTTCTTCTTCCTTGTGTTGTTCACGTGCTTCCTCAGACGTCTAACTCCAACATTCTTACCATGGTGAAAGGTCCATCGATGTTTATCTTTTCGTGTTGTATTCCCATCATGGTTATTGACCATTAGCTTGTCTTTCTTGTTGATGGATCTCCTTGTTGACGGTTCACTAATGAGAGTCTTTGAGCACTTGGTCTTGTTTCTTCTTCTCCCCCTTTTTTTTTGAAACAAAGGCATAAAACAGAAGAAAGAGTTTAGTATCAAGAAAATATTTACGTATGTTAAGTGTGTCTCATGTGCCTAGGATTTCTCAATTGTGTCTATGCATGGATGTGTAATGTGGCCCTATATTGATGCATACTTTAGAAATGCATGACTTGAATGGTGCAAAAGACAAGGTTATGCCAAAGGCACATGGTTGTTGCACATTGAAGGTGTCAATGTTGCTTGCGGATGTTGATGCATCCTTTGTTGGAGGTATGCATGGGATTTCAAAATATTAATTGATCATTCCTCCTTATAGGGATCCTTTTGAGCTTCTAGGAGACTTAGGCTTGGTCCTTCGCAGAGGAGCCTCTCCATACTACAATTCGCACGGTGTAGCCATGAGTTTTTCAAGCTGGGCTCTTTTCGGTTCGCTCGTTGCTACTCAACGGGTGGCCTTGCCTGATCTGAAGTCCATACGTTAGCATCACTCATCCAATCTCGACACAAAGGAATCGTGACGGTCTCAACTGTAGAAGTGGGCCTCCACAAGGTTGTGCCTCCTAGAGAGCCACCCTTACGGCGAGACCGATGCACGAAGCCATGGATCCATTTTAGCCGACCATCGCACCATGCTCGAATGGCACGGCGGCAAGACAACAATTTTCAAGGTATGCTCGGAGGGACAATTTCTGCCTCCACCACCCAATCCACATGTGGGAGGAAGGGGGGTTGGCATGGGGGTCGTGTGGATGCTCAGGTAGGCATGCCCTTGGATGAGCCACGGGTGCAAGTTGCATTCAGAAACTCGATGATTCGCGGAATTATGCAATTTACACTATGTATCACATTTCGCTGCGTTCTTCATCGTTGCAAGAGCCAAGATTCGTTTTTGGCCACGTAGAGATCATTGCTGGCGTTGTCATCTTTAGGTTGTTTCTTACATTTTCTATCACCCATGGTTGGCCATTTGGTTCTGTGGATCTACTGGTGCTTTTGGCTTCCAAACCCATACCCTTATTGCTTGTCTTCTTACTATTCTCGAAGACGGGAATGGATTTCCTTTTGATTTTTGTGCATGGTTTTCACTCTTCCTTCTCCTTGGCTTCTTGGTTGAGACTTTTCTCGTGAGGGAGAGCATAGGGTTTTGTGTACGTAGAAGTTTCTTGGATACCCAAATGTGTAATTTTCCTTGTTGAGCTGAAGCAAATTTGTTGCATACCTTGTGATTTAGCTTGTCCTAGTTGCTTGGTTCTTCTTGTGACATGGTTGGCTTGCTTGGATGGGAATTCCTGTGGTAAGGCTGGTGGTTGCTCTCCTTTTTGTACCCAGATTTGCGTCATGCCCGGAACTACTATCTTCTTGAAATCTCTTTGTCTATTTGATACAGTTGTTGTCTTGTACTATTTCGCTTGCCTCTGTGGACTAGGCAATGGAAAATTATGTTCTTCTCTTTGATGCCTTTGTGCTCTATGTCTCTCTCCTTTAGGTCTTTCACCTTCAAGTGTAGATCTATCTCTACCTGCAGTGTGTGCAAATCTTACCTCAGGTCTCTCTCTGGTTGTTTCCCATTGGGCTTCATGAGCCTTGGATGATCTTGCTCCTTGGAGGCCATGGGAAGTATTAGATCTTGGTGGTGGAAAAATCAATTCGCTCTTCCAAGTGTATGCGTGCCTATCATGCTCTATTACCAAGAACATTCTCTCTGATGTGTTATCCAGATATACGACTTTGCCTGATGTCTCAAGATCTTTGGACTCATAGATGGTGACTCTACCTATTTTGTTAGGTTGTTCGGGCTTGAATCTCCAAAAGGCTTCCTCTGTTTCTCTATTCAAGAATAGTTCTATGCTTTTGTTGTCTTGGGGAATCCAATCTAGAGTGATCACTTTGGTCAAAACTGACTTATCCCTAGGAATCTTGGGTTCTCATCCTAGATCTCCTTGTTCTAGGTCTCCTATCTCATTCTCGAGAATAACATTTCCAAACTCATCTATCCTGTTTGGTAAGCTGGTGAACACATACATGGTTCCTTGCTTATCAATATATGAACCCTCTTCAAATTTGACCACTGGATGTTCAAGTTCGAAGGGTTGATTGGGATTCTTGAGTTGGATAACTGATCGCCTCAGACCATCCTCATAGATGTGTGCACCTAATTGGTTGGTCCTAATATATTCCAATTGTGTCTTATAGGGACCTTCTGGTGTCTGTAAATAGGCAGTGCTTGAGCTTCCTGTGGGTCTCTCCATGCTAAAGGACATTTCTGAATCACTTGTTTCTGAACTTAGCGTGTAGGGATAACCACTAAGTTGTTGTGCCCACAACCTAGCTATATGGTTGACACTGGCTTCAGATGATCTAATACTTTTTCTATCCTTGCCTAGGTGTCTACCAGATCTGATGTTCATAAGCTTTGTCTTCTAGTCCCAATTTCCCCTTTGTATTGCTCAAAATCTTTTGGAGTCCCCTTGGTTTCTTGGTCCCACCTAAGGGACAACTTCAAAATACTATATAACTCCACGTATTAGTTTTATCATAACTAGGTGGATGTTTTTGTAGTAGTCAAAACGAGCTTTCCAACGAACCCAAAATAACAACAAACATATTCCGTATGAGAAAGTTATGCGAGTTCACGATTCTCGGGGTTAAAAAAGGGAAACATGACCTCTCTGGGATTGCTTCAGAATAGGTGATACACGATACTTAGGAAGTATAGGTGATACTTGGGAGCAATGATACATGATACTTGAGCCAAGACAATACACGATATCTGAACTAAATGATACACGATATTGGGAATTCCACGATACGATACTTGTCTTTGGATGATGCATGATACTTGATGAGTATTGGGGTGATACAAGATACTAGGGGTAGACAATACACGATACTCATAGCTTCACGATACGATACCACCGTTCATGATACACAATACTCAAGAAGTATTGTGATACACAACCTGGTGATACATGATACCAAATTTTTCACGATACAATACTTGCCTTGAGGATGATACCTGATACATGATACTTGCACTCAAACGATACAATACTTGGATTGGCCATGATACACGATATCAGTCCTAACAATACGACACCGACCTTCACAATACATGATACTTGGGAAGTATCACGATGCATGACTAGGCGATACATGATACTTTAGCACTCATGATACACGATACCAGATGGTCACGATACACGATACTCAACCCGACGATACACAATACACATGAGGTATCGTGATACACGGGGAGATGATATATGATACACGAGCCTCACGATACTTGACCCGATGATACATGATACTTGTAAGGTATCAGGATACATGGGGAGTAGGTAACTGCAATACATGATACTCGACAAGTATCGTGATACACGAGAGTTCTGGTATCGCGATACCTGAACTCAACCAGACATGATACTTGGAGTTTTTAAAGTCCAAATTCAATTTTTTTTTTGCAAATATGTGTACCTTTTGTCCTCCTAGTCAGTCCTATGTGTTTGTAGATGCAAAATCTATCTCCAAACCCACGATACCACACTCATGATACTTGGCACAAGTCATGTCAGGTTTTGAGATAATAAGTTAATTTTTGATGTTTTTTAGAGTGCACATCTCCTCTTCAAGAGTATTTCAGCATTGAACTCTCTCTAGACGCCTCATTCGTAGCCACAAATAAAGACGAAGAGAAGGTACAATCGAAAAATGAGAAAATCTAAGAAGATGAAGATGGGAGACGATGGTGATGATGATGATGATGATGGAGGAGAAGAAAAAAGCAGAAATTGAAATGAAAATGACCATTTATAACCTTCCAACATCACTACTCTACGTCTTACCATCACATGCTCGTCCTCGAAGCTCTCTCCCTGGCAACAGTGCCAAATTTGGTGTCACTCTATCACAATGGCAAGTACCAATGTGAGGAGATTCACCTCATAAATGTCAATCCACGGAAACTTGAGGACCATTATGAAGACCCTGAGAAAGTGATGGCACAAGTCTGTGAGTGAAAGAACACAAGCATGCACACACATACACACACATGCACACACAAGGTAAGAGCAAAAAGTGGACCAATGGAAAGCTTGAATTACAAACAAACTCTCTTACAAAGCTTCAAATCTCTAACAAGCTAACATAAAAAATGAGTGCTCTAGCTCTTTTTTGAGTGGTTTTGGCCCTCTTAAGACCTAGTGTCTGGCTTAGTTAAAAATTAGGTTCCATTAATTATTTGAGGGCTCAAACGGAGGCTAAAAATTATGAAAATTGGTAAGTAGCTACTTCTAATACTCCTAAAGCCTGAGGACTCCTCCACTTGAACAAAATTGAGTTGCAACATGTGAAATCATATTTACAATGATTTTTAGTGATATAAATCACTATTTTTATAGGGATTTCTTCTGAAAATTCGACATGTGCTCCTTGGGGCTCCCTACATGCTCCCTCTTCTTATGTGTCCACTTCTTGATGCGCTTCCATGCTTTGTACTTAACCTTGAGTGTCAACATATGCGTATGTGTATTTTTATGTGTATGTGTATATGCATGTGTATGTGTATGTGTATGTGTATGTGTATCTCTATGTGTATGTGTATGTGTATGTGTATGTGTATGTGTATCTCTATGTGTATGTGTATGTGTATAAGCATGTGTATGTGTATAAGCATGTGTATGTGTATGTGTTTGTGTATGTGTATATGTTTGTGTATGTGTATGTGTATATGTATGTGTATGTGTATGTGTATGTATATGTGTATGTGTATGTGGATGTGTATGTGTATGTGTATGTGTATGTGTATGTGTATGTGTATGTGTATGTGTATGTGTATGTGTATGTGTATGTGTATGTGTATGTGTATGTGTATGTGTATGTGTATGTGTATGTGTATGTGTATGTGTATGTGTATGTGTATGTGTATGTGTATGTGTATGTGTATGTGTATGTGTATGAGTATGTGTATGTGTATTTGTATGTGTATGTGAATGTGTGTGTATGTGTATGTGTTTGTGATTGTGTGTGTGTGTCTCTGTATGTGTATGTGTATGTGTATGTATATGGGTGTGTGCATGTAAATGTGTCTATGTGTGTGCCTGTGTTTGTGTCTATGTGTGTGTATGTGTATGTGTATGTGTATGTGCATGTGCATGTGTATGTGAATGTGTATGTGTATGTGTATGAGTATGTGTATGTGTATGCATGTGTATGTGTATGTGTATGTGTATGTGTATGTGTATGTGTATGTGTATGTGTATGTGTATGTATTTGTGTATGTGTTTGTGACTGTGTGTGTATGTGTGTGTGTGTCTGTGTGTGTATGTGTATGGGTACGTGTCTGTGTATGTGTATGTGTATGAGTATGTGTATGTGTATGTGTATGTGTATGTGTATGTGTATGAGTATGTGTATGTGTATGTGTATGTGTATGCGTATGTGGATTTGTATGTGTATATGTATGTGTATATGTATGCGGTTGAGGATGTGTATGTGTCTATGCCTGTGTCTGTGTGTTTCTATCTGTGTCTATATATGTCTATGTATGTGTATGTGTATGTGTATGCACCTGTGCATGTGCATGTGCATGTGTCTATGTCTGTGTCTATGTGTCTATGACTGTGTGTGTCTATATCTATGTATGTGTATGTGTATGTGTATGTGTATATGTATGTGTCTGTGTATGTGTATGTGTATGTGTATGTGTATGTGTATGTGTATGTGTATGTGTATATGTATGTGTTTGTGTATGTGTATGCTTAGGGAATGAGTATGTGTATGTGTATACATCTGCGTATGTGTATGCATATGTGTATGTGTATGCGTAGGGTATGTGTATGTTTATGTGTAGTGTATGTGTATGTCTATGTGTAGTGTATGTGGGTGTGTATGTGTATGTGTATGTGTGTGTATGCATATGTGTTTGTGTATGTGTATGCGTATGTATATGTGTATGTGTTTGTGACTATGTGTGTTTGTGTGTGTGTGTATATATGTGTATGCTTATGTGTATAAGTATGTGTATATGTATGTGTATGTGTATGTGCATGTGTATGTGTATGTGCATGTGTATGTGTATGTGTATGTGCATCTACATGTGCATGTGAATGTGCATGTGCATGTGCACGCACATGTGGATGGATAGGTGTAGGTGTAGGTGTAGGTGTATGTTTATGTATATGTGTATGTGTATGTGTATGTGTATGTGTATGTGTATGTGTATGTGTATGTGTATGTGTATGTGTATGTGTATGTGTATGTGTATGTGTATGTGTATGTGTATCTCTATGTCTATGTGCATGTGTATGCATATGTGCATGTACATGCATAGGGGTATGTGTAGGTGAAGGGGTAGGTGTATGTGTATCTATGTGTATGTGTATGTGTGTGTGTATGTGTATCTCTGTGTATGTGTATGTGTATGTGTATGTGTACGTGTATGTGCATGTGCATGTGCATGTGTAGGTGTATATGTATGTGTATGTGTATGTGTATGTGTATATGTATAAGTATGTGTATGTGTATGTGTATGTGTATGTGTATGTGTATATGTATGTGTATGTGTATATGTATGTGTATGTGCATGTGTATGTGTACATGTATGTGTATGTGTATGTGCAGGTGTGTGTATGTGTATCTATAAGTGTATGTGTATCTGTAAGTGTATGTGTATGTGTATGTGAATGTGTATGTGTATGTGTATGTGTATGTGTATGTGTATGTGTATGTGTATGTGTATGTGTATGTGTATGTGTATGTGTATGTGTATGTGTATGTGTTTGTAATTGTGTGTGTATGTGTGTGTGTCTCTTTATGTATATGTGTATGTGTATGTGTATGTGTATGTATATGTGCGTGTGCATGTAAATGTGTCTATGTGTGTGCCTCTATGTGTGTCTATGTATGTTTATGTGTATGTGTATGTGCATATGTATGTGAATGTCTATGTGTATGTGTATGTGACTGTGTATTTATATGTGTATGTGCATGTGTATGTGTATGTGTATGTGTTTGTGTTTGTGTTTGTGTAGATTTATGTGTATGTGTATGTGTGTGTGTATGAGTATATGTATGCGTATGTATATCTGTATGTGTATGTTGTATGCATATGTGTATGTGTATGCACAGGGTATGTGTATGTGTATGCCTATGCCTATGTGTATGTGTATGCATAGGGTATGTGTATGCATAGGGTATGTGTATGTCTTTGCATAGTGTATGTGTATGTGTATGTGTATGTGTATGTGTATGTGTATGTGTACGTGTATGTGTATGTGTATGTGCATGTGTATGTGTATTTTTATGTCTATGTGTATGTGCATGTACATGTGCACGTGTATGTGTCTGTGTTTATGTCTGTGTATGTGTATGATGTATGTGTATGTGTATGTGTATGTGTATGTGTATGTGTATGTGTATGTGTATGTGTATGTGTTTGTATGTGTGTGTATGTGTGTGTGTTTGTATGTGTGTGTGTTTGTATGTGTGTGTATGTGTATGTGTACATGTACGTGTGCATGTGTAATTGTATGTGTATGTGTACATGTACGTGTATATGTATGTGTATGTGTATGTGTATGTGTATGTGTATTTGTGTGTGTATGTGCATGTGCATGTGCATGTGTGTGTGTTTGTGTGTATATGTATGCATATGCATATGCATATGTGTATGTCTTTGTGTATGTGTATATGTATGTATATGTATATGTGTATGTGTATTTTTTTGTGTATGCGTATGTGTATATGTATGTGTACGTTTGTGTATGTGTATGTTTATGTGTATGTGTTTGTGTAGGTGTATGTGCATCTGTATGTGTATGTGTATGTGTATGTGTATGTGTATGTGTATGTGTATGTGTATGTGTATGTGTATGTGTATGTCTATGTCCATGTGTATGTGATATGCATGCGTATGTGCATATGTATGTGTATGTGTATGTGTATGTGTATGTGTATATGTATGTGTATGTGTATGTGTATTGGTATGTGTATGTGTATTGGTATGTGCATGTGTATGCATATTGTATGTGTATGTGTATGCATAGTGTATGTGTATGTGTATGCATAGGGAATGTGTATGTGTATGCGGTGTATGTGTATGTGTATACATATGCATATGTGTATGTGTATGCCTAGGTTATGTGTATGTCTATGTGTAGTGTATGTGTATGTGTATGTGTATTTTATGTGTATGTGTATGTTCATGTGTTTGTGTATGTATATGTGTTTGTGTTTGTGTATGTGTATGTGTATGTGTATGTGTATGTGTGCATTAGGGCAAAAAATGAACCTTGAATGGGCCTTTTAGATTAAGGAGTGATTAGTCATGGACCCTTAGAAGAGAGTGGTGGCCACAGTCTATGCCCTATAAAATACTAGGCTGAACGGGGGAGAGGGGACATATTTCTCCTTTATTTAATGAGCTGCCTCTAGGTAGAGAAGGAATCTTGTAACTTAGTTGGGCTCAAAAATTCAAAATTTCTAAAAAGTTAAAAAACTCATCATAACACTTGAAAATGGATCCCCCATTACTTTTTAGGGTAAAAAATACTGTTTTTGACCCCAAATTCAAATCCTGTGCATGTTTTTGAGCTGAAAAAAATGGGTTTTTTCAAAAATACTAAAAAAAGAGTTATTTCCCTCATAAACCTCACATTTTCATACCTAGGTCCCAAAAGCTCATCTTTTCCCACTACTTTCACTCTATAGACACCATTGAAGCTCCTGTTTCTACACTCCAACCTACCTGCATCTCCTATCTCGAATTACTGTTGTAGCTTGAAGACCTTTAGCTTCAATGGCAACATCTAAAGCTTCTAGTCGACCGAAAGATGAAATCCTCACATTAAGATGTTATTTCAATATCAAAGCCACAGATGGACAATGGCTAGCACATGAGTACTTCAAAGGTGCATGGGTATACATGCAACCGTATAGAGTTGGGCCTCATCGAGTTAGAGATTGTGGAAACTTAGATCTTCATTGGAAGGGAAAGTTACTTCGCTTCAAGGAGCACAAAGACAATGGGATGGTTGCTATTGTACAACATGTTTTCTGTTTTCTTGTGTTGAATCTACTTCTGAACTATTTAGATATGTTTTTGTTTGTTTCACATATATTTCCTTCTACTTTGGTGGAAGAGCAACCACTTCATAGTCTTACAAGTACTTTCCAGGCATTGCATGTAGATGTTGGTGCACTAGTCTTTCCAGAAATATCTCCTACTCAACTTTACCATGATAGAGTTTTCTTTTACGCACATAGATATGTTGTACCCTCTACAATGAATGGTTTTGGAAGGTTAGAGAGAATTGAAGTACATTCTCTTCTTAGCTTGGAGTGGCCATGATATATGGTCCGTATCATCTTTGAAGCACAAGATGGTAATGGATATACATAACTCTTTGAAATTCACAAAAGTTTCTAGGTCTGTAGGTTTGCACTGGTCTTTTCCCATTCATTGTTTTGTATATTTATTCCAAATAATCTCATTCCAAGAGACTTCCACCATGTTCATGTGTAAAGATATCACATATGAGCAAGTCGAAAGTCTTCTTGGTGAAAATTGGGGTTTGATAGAAGGAATTGCAAAAGGTGATAAATATCTTTGTAAAATAGGTGGAATAGGTATAGGATTTTGATATTTGAAACAACGTACTTCATTATACATTAGATTCTACTTTGATCGTTGGATGTGCAAACTTGGAAAATGGATACCATTTCAAAGTTCAGAGGGATCTTTACATTCATTTGAAATAAAGCTTAGATTGCCCAACAATGAAACAGAAACTATTTTAGTGAATACTCATTGGACCTTGGCTAATCTGAGAGAACACTTGGTGATTATGGGGTTTGAAGGACTAACTCAATTCAAATTCAAAATACAAGGACATAAGATGAGAAATGTTTTGTGCTTTTGTAAAAGTAATCTTTTCATTATTGCGTATTTTACTTTAATGACTTCAAGTTCTTGCAAATTGATTACAGGTGGGCAGAAGATTGGAATACAAAATGAAAGAACCTGTAGATTGGAGCAAAGATGGAACAGAACTCTCATTTTCATAGTTCTTTTGCAACCTGATAATGTCACTTCTTGGGCCCTAGTCATTGTATCTCATGGTTTTTGCACTTTTAAGAACCTTGTAAAAAGTAGGACAATCAATTCATGTTAGATATTGTATATACCTTCTTCTCTGCAATGGTAATTTCAAAACTTTTGGAATGTCAAAAAGTCTATGTTGACTACTTTGAAATGTGGTTGCTCATGTTTTTTGTTGTGTTATGTTTAGACATTTGCTTTGAAGCAAAAAAATTCATATCCTTTGGTGTTCTGTGCATTATTTTATCATCAGAAACACATTTTTTGAAATTGCACTACTTTATTCTGTACGTTTAAAAGTGGGCCCAGTCAGTCTAAAAACTTGAAACTGCTATAAAAATGGGTTCTATGTGCTCATTTCTCACATTTGCACTCTCAAAGAGCTAGAAAGCACAGACAAGCCAATAGAATTCTCGCACGCAAGCAATGGCTGCTAGCCATGAAATCTCCTCAAGATCTATTCATGGTGTTTTTGGATACTACAGACTACAACGGTTGTACGGATTTGTATGACCTAGTCTGTAGAGTCCCTAATCTTGAAGGGACAATAGCCATGAACTCCGATGTGATCGATGAGATCATAGATTTTATGGAATTCTATATATTAAGATATGCTATAGATATTCCAACATATGAGTGTAAATGGGTCCCCTGTGACCTACCTTTCTACATTCATAAAGGAGATGAGGCATTTGCAAAGCACTTAAAGCATTTCATGGCTATTGTTGAGGATGCAGGGCACTTGTTAGATGACACAGTGACCTTAATTAAACAATTAAATAAGAAAAGGAAAATGGGAAGAAAATATCTTTCCTATGTTGCAACAACCATCTTTTTTGTCAATGAGGAGCCCGAACCTACAACCATGGAATACCCCATCTTGTTATTGGGGGTTTTGTAGATGACAAGAAGGAACCCCAGACAAAAGCTCTCAACTCATTAGAAGAGAGTCAAAAAATTTGTAGAGAATTTCCACAAGGGGTAGTGGACAAATTAAAGGAAGCCAGTACACTGAATAGTCCACCCTCCAACTTAGAGCCTGTGGAACCCACTCCACCAGAGGTAGAGATGGAATTCGATTGATTGTGGGTCAAATGTATTACACAGATCATACTGGTGTCTTACTTAGGTGTATCCCTCCACATGAATCGGCCTCGGTTATTGCCATGGCTCACTCAGTACCCACTGGAGGACACTTCGCAGTTGATCTTACTCATCCAAAAAATTTGCAAAGTGGGCTATGGTGGCCTACAATGTATAGAGATGTGGTTCAATTTGTGCAGCAGTGTGATGTCTGTCACCGGTCTGGACAGCCCTTGCAGCGACACTTCTTTTCCCTTCAACTTGTCTTACCTTTGGAGCCTTTTCAGAAGTGGGATCTAGATTTTATTGGCCCAATAACAACACCAGCGACCCTCACCAACAATCGATATCTTTTGACCTGTATAAATTATGCGACTAGGTGGGCGGAAGCTTGGGCTTTATGTTCTGCCACAGCTGTTTCGGTGGCCAAATGTTTGATGAAGGATGTCTTCCCTCGATAAGGATTACCTTTGGAAATAGTGATGGACCAAGGAACACATTTTGCAAACAACTTAATGCAAGTACTGACTCTGACTTTTCAGATTATGCATAAATTCAACTCACCGTACTATCCACGTGCCAATGGTCTGGCTTAAAGTACCAATAAGACTCTGTTGAATATGCTTCGCAAATTGATCTTGGAATGTCCGGAACGCTAGGACCAGCTCTTACTTGCAGTTTTGTGGGCTTACCGAACCACGTACAAAGTGGCTACCGGAATGACTCCGTTTAAACTTGCTTATGGCCTAGAAGCTATTGCTCCAATGGAAGTAGTGGTGTCGAGCCTGCAGGTAGCCTTATCTCAGAAATTGCTGCCGGAAGAATCTCTTCCATTTCGGATGGATGTACTCAGATCCTTGGATGAACAATGTTGGGAAAGCTTTATGATTCTTCAAGAAGTTCAGCTTCGTCAAGCCCGTAATCATGATCGTTTCCTCAAGACCCCTGTCTTTACGGTTGGCCAACTTGTTTTATTCTATAATGCTAAAGCTAATCGCTCTGCCATCAAATTTAAGTTACGGTGGTTTGGACCATACCGGATTGCTGAACATGTGGGACCAACAACTTTTCGGTTGGCGACCTTAACAGGTGTTCTCCTTCCAAAAGTGATTAATGGTTCTAAGCTCCACCAATATCACCAGCCGTCTGATAACCTATGAAGTATACACAGTTTTTTCCCTCTTTTTCACGTGTCACTTGTTTTTCTTTTTACCCCCCGTATTTCGGTTGATCACTGACCGTAATCTTTTCGTTTTGGTATCTAACTATGATTAATCGCCGCCCTTTGTTATTGTTTCTGTTCATGCATGCATGCCGTAATTATGAAGGATATCTCTCCAATACGGTGCTATGATTAGGTTTTTGCCGCCTAATGTTTCCCGTGCTCTTACTTAACCTTATTGTTTCTACTGATAATCGCTACTGTGTTTGTGTGATTAAGCGCTCTTTGTATTATGTGCTTTCGTGTTTACTTGTGCGCGCCATGGAAGCTCTCGTGAATGTCGCTACCTTTCGTACGGGTCTCACTCCAGAAGTGAGTGAGTATTCGCGCACTCGTGGTCTGTTGGCCTTCGCTGAATTGCCCTGGCATTCAGTGGAGTGTCATCCATTCCACGCACAGATTATTTTTGCTATTGCTGCCACACCTGCTACAGAGCAGCGTTGGCTTTAAACCCTCGTGTAGTCATTACTTTAGCCATGTTTGCTGAAGGTTTTCGACTCCCTCGGGAAGGATTGGAGAATGGTCCACTTCTTTCCCTCGCCGCCATGAAAGATTTGTTCCCCCGGCACTCATCTAATGAGTATGCCATTCTTTGCAGACCCGAACCAGAGCGCACCACTCTACAATTCCTGGTCGCCACACTCAATCTACAGAAATGCACATATGGCATTTCACACCCTTTTTATTCCATGATAGATATCGCTTCCCGTGAGACTGTAAATTTCACATCCTTCTTTTTCCGGCGCATTCACCGTGAATGTGTAGCGGTTATGAAACAAATCGCTCAGAATGACCTCCCTCGTTCCCGTTTACCCCATATCCTCACTTTCCTCTTTTCGGTGATCCAAGCCGTGCAACCTCCTCCCACCGCCCCCTTCTTGTTACATGAAGAATCTGCTCAAATGCTCGAGGACAAGGATGATGACGATGAAGATCTGCTTCAACTATTTCGCCGAAAATGCAGATGCATTAGCCCCTCTGAAAGTCAGGTGCAGGGATCCACTGCTGAAGGTCACGACATTGAAGTTTTCCATGACACTGCTACTTCTCTTCATGTTGAATCATCCGTTCCCTCTTCTCCGCTCAATCAGCAGGAACACGGTGCACGCATGGAAGAATCCGACGAAGTCTCGTCTCGGGAGGAATCTCATCAGCAGGATGAGGAAACTGTGCAAGAGATTGTACCCAAAATTATCCAGGAAGTAATTGCTAGTGCTGAGGCCGTGATCGAAAGGTCTGAGGCGACAAGTCAGAATGTGACCGGAATGGTCCTGGTGCAGAATACTCTTCTCCCCCTTCCTCTGCCAATTAAGCCTGTTGAGCCCATTGCAGTACGTACTAGTGCAATCGCCAATGTAATTCCCGATGCACCCACTCCTCTATCCTCTTCTCCCGACTACTCTCCACCACCCTCCCCTCATCTGTTTTCTGCCTCTTCGTCACAACCCCCTCCTGCTCTTCCTCCTCCGCCAGTCATGTTCACTGAATTGGAATCTATGGGTCGCCTCCTTATACAGTTTTCCCATCAATTACTCCTTCAAAAGAAGCTGGTAACCAAGAATATTCGGCAGGAATTGCAAGGCAAAGTCGATTTGCTAGAAGCGGATATTGCCCCATTACAGGAAGAAGCCAATGTAGTCAAAGCAGAGAACCATGCTTTGCAGGTTCAGCTTCAACAAAGCCAAGCACGGATAGCAGAGCAGGACAACCTGATTGCCCAACGAGATGCCGCTCTTGCTGCGTTGAATGAAAAGAATGTTCTTTTAGACGCTCGCGATGCAGAAATCACGCAGTTAAAGCAATTGGTGCAGGACAAAGACGATGCTCTAGTTGCTCTCGACAATCTCTTGGAAGAAACTCGCGCAGATCTTGCTGTGGTAGTGCAGAAAGGACAGGAGATGGCTGACCTGGCCATGCAGAATACTGAGGAATTAAAGACTGTGTCTGCCGAACTCTTTCAGAAGAATCGTGACTTGGAAGCACAGACATGTCTGACGATTCAACTTAAGAAAGAATTAGCAGGAATCATGAAAGAAATGGATGCGTATTATAAAACCATCCAATATTGAGCTCAAGAACTGGAACGCAAAGAAAAGCAGCTAGGTGTTCAAGTAGATAGATTGTCCAGAATTGATGCCCAAATTGCTGATATGAGGCTGAGCAGAGATGTTGCATTAGCCAACGAATTCTATTTACAAGAAGCATTTTTGCAGACACAGACAGATTTACTGATGAGTCAAGTCAGTGCAGCTAGTTCGGTGAGAACAGATGCACAACTGGTTGAGCTAGAAACTTTGAAGATTATGCTGGATTCTTTAAAGCAAAAAATCACCAGAACCTTTAAACTAGCCAGAACCCTGTACATCCAAGGCATAGTTGATGAGCCTTAGTTCTATTTTTCTTTGCGGGTTCGAGTCCACTGTGCGTGCCAGTGTTAGGTCTCCGGAATGGATTGTATTTTTATTTGTCATATATCGCACGTACCGAAAAAGCGTAGTGAATAGTTGTAACTTTTTATCCATTAATGAAAGGGCATTACGGTGTTCTTCGACGAGAGACGAGATCGCCAAACTGTCTGTCTGGGCGACCGTGGTGAGACGCTGTGTTGCAAATTTGCAGATATCTTGAGTATTGTTATTCTGTTCTTGTCGAATTGCAGTGATTCATTATTAACGCAATAACATTGTCTTAACATCAATAAGTCTGTGCGACATTGTGATTGTTAATTCACGCGCTAATGTACTGTGTAGTGATAAGTTGTTGCCTTGAAGAATAGTTACTGCTTAGTCGAATGTTAATTTGGGAAAATTAAATAAAGGGCCTCTACACTGTTAGACCCCTATCCATCCCCAAGAACCCGAAATGAGATTAAAAATGACTTGTCAGAAGTGCTTTTAACAATACACATAGACATAGACATACACATACACATGCACATGCACATGCACATGCACATGCACATGCACATGCACATGCACATGCACATGCACATGCACATGCACATGCACATGCACATGCACATGCACATGCACATGCACATGCACATACACATACACATACACATGCACAGACACAGACACACATGTACACGTACACGTACACGTACACGTACACGTACACGTACACGTACACGTACACGTACACGTACACGTACACGTACACGTACACGTACACGTACACGTACACGTACACATACACGTACACATACACATGGGAAGGGTTGAAGCTCTAGCCCCATGATGCTTCTTACTTTGTGATGTGATTCTTTAGATGATAAGTGACATGTATAATAGTTCCATTGAAAGGGATATACATAACAATAAAGCATGTGCAAGATTATGTTGAGAAGTGAAATATAAATTTAACAAAAATAGCGACGACTATTTTTGTTCATCAAAGAACAAATTATCAAATCTCTCTCTCTCCCCCCAAAAGTATTTCGATATATACCTATCTTATCTATGCGAGAAAAGATGGAATAAGATTAAATGGACGTATTTTAAAATATCCATTGATTTTCGTTGTTTTCATATATAGCTAGAGACTTTCCAAACATTAAGGGTACGATTTTGGTATGATGTAGGGCACATGTATGACAACATAATCATGTTCTATTGTCTTTATCAAGTTCGATAATTTTGTGGGGTTACATACCAAGAAGATGCGCGATATTGGAACATGTAATCACGCTGAATAGTTTAGGGAAGACAATGAATATATTGAACGTTTTCTCAAGAAAAAGAGGTTGATAATGGTAGATAAATCAATCATGGAGGTATCTGCACTACCTCCTTGCAACTCATGAAGCCTCCGAGTCTTAATGCAGCTGGATTGACTAGGCTTAAAATGTCAATCTAACGCTTAGGCCAATCAGGCATAACTGTCCGTGCGTGTTGGGCAAGCCTCGGGAGTCCTAAACCAGTTGTCACGTTGGGGTAGTCTAATTCCTGTATCGCCTTTAGGCTAGTCCAATTACATCTAACCCATGCTCTGTGGAATACGGAGGTCCTATGGGTGCTGTGCCTGCGTTCATCTACACTTTAAATGAATTCAAGGGTAGATCTCAATGATGATAGAACTTCTTAAAGAAAAAAACACCAGGCATAACTTTTTGAATGCAACATTTTCACTCAAATTGATTTTAATTTGGTCTTAAGCTTTGGGACTCTCTCTCTCTCTCTCTCTCTCTCTCTCTCTCTCTCAGCGGTGTTCGATATGCCGAGAGTAATTTTCATGGCTTTTGGTACACAAGGAGATGTTCACCCACTTGCGGTCAGTGTAAAACCTATATATTGCCCCGTGTTTTTTTAGCTTTTGTGTGTGTGTGTGTGTGTGTGAGAGAGAGAGAGAGAGAGAGAGAGAGAGAGAGAGAGAGAGAGAGAGAGAGAGAGAGAGAGAGAGAGAGAGAGAGAGAGAGAGAGAGAGAGAGAGAGAGAGAGAGAGAGAGAGAAGGTTACAGAGTGGTGAATCTGATAGGATTTCTGAGCTACAAATGCTGAAAAAGAAACAAAGAGTTCAAAAAATGAGTAAGAAATGGAGAGTACTGGGTGTGGGATAGAAGTATGAGTGGAATAGAGACTCTTTAGTCGATTACAAAGATACAAGATCTTAGAAAGGCTGATGCCAAGCAATACATTGAATAATGCAATCTCTTGAAGTATGGTCCTTCATCTCAATTGAGCATCAGTTGCTAAGCTCCTCAATATCCTCCATAGTAAGAGTACCTCTAAGGAGTCAGGTGAGTCATGCCACGGCGAGATCCTCCTTGGTTGTCCTGGACATCAGGATCTACTTCTAGTATGGATGGTATCCATGATATACTGTCTAGTGATAGTGAAAGAATCAATAGTTTGCTATTCAGTGAGTTCAATAAAAAAAATAAACCTGAGCGTCTTTGGGCCTGGTATCCCATAACTCTAGATAGTGGTCAAAAGCCATCTTTGAATAGGCATTGGAAGCAGTCCCACATCATATAGTGTGCTTCGCAATAGCATATGTAGTGGAGCTTTGTCTCAAGCTCCCTATGGCATACTTGGCAGATCCTGTTCTCCATTGCAACTACTTTGTCTCTGCAAGTCTTTGTTTCCAGCTGATAGGAAGATGTATGTATTACACTAATGACACACTGTATTCCATGTAATAAACATGTATCCATGTATCTAAATTTGACCACAAAACTATCCATTGTGAATCGGAGAAGATGCTATCTATGTGAAGGAGTGTAGATTTAGTGCGTTGCACCTCTGTTTTTTTGAATTCATGGGATTTGGCACGCCTGGTGTGATACAATTCTACATACTTTAAAAATTGCCCAACTTGAGTCTTGGCCTAAAGTGCGTTGTTCAAATTCATTTGCACTTCTTGCCTTTCCACGAGCTACAGCCCTTAGCTTGCCAAGCCTGTTGTGAGCCATTGCACCCCGTTGAAGTTCCCTTCTCCCTTAGAGCAGGTCATTCATGAGGTTCATAGAGCAGTCCGATTCTCGACTCTTGAATCTGAAAAAAGAGAGAGAGAGAGAGAGAGAGAGAGAGAGAGAGAGAGAGAGAGAGAGAGAGAGAGAGAGAGAGAGAGAGAGAGAGAGAGAGAGAGAGAGAGAGAGAGAGAGAGAGAGAGATGAAATGATATATTTAGGTCTTCAAAAGGCCAAAATGACCTATGAGACCAAAAACTTAGAGATCTGGTGAATCTGATACAAAGTTTGATACTAAATCTGTGTAGACTAAACAAGATAGAGGAGGGGGCAGGTAGTGAAAACGATAGAGGGGGGGAGGGAATATAGTCTAGAGACTCTCTTGATGATACAGTGATGGTTGGAGGCTTGAGTGATACAATGAGGGCGTACAATCTTATGAGGTATACGGCTAAACCATCATAAGCCAAGGAAAGATCAAGGTGTAGGCAGTCCTCCATCTCAAAAGAAATCCCGCATCAGTCTTTGTCGGATCTCCTCAATGTCCCCTATAGTCAAGACTCTAACTGGGTATCGTGCGTGGCATGCCAAAATAAGCCTAGTCCTCTTTTGTAGTCACCGTCTCTGTTCGGACATCCTCCTCTGCAATCGTGGACGCCTAGATCTCCATAGGCTCCTTGTATGGTCCACCAATGTGCCTCTGAAGGAAGTGAGATCCAAGCTTTGTTGCACTCCCGCTTGTCTACGGAGGCTGCCTCTCTGAAAGCCTCAATAGGCTATCTCTATGTCTCCTTAGCTCAACCAAAAACAAACTCATGCATCTCTGATCCTCATATCCCATAATGAGAGAGAGAGAGAGAGAGAGAGAGAGAGAGAGAGAGAGAGAGAGAGAGAGAGAGAGAGAGAGAGAGAGAGAGAGAGAGAGAGAGAGAGAGAGAGAGAAAGAAAGAAAGAAAGAAAGTCATATTAACGTCTTCTGGAGGCCAAAGTTGGCCTATGAGACAAAAACCATGTACAAGTGTAGTAACCCTGTGTAGAAGATAAAATGAAATAAAAAGTATATCGCTACGCAGAGAGAGAGAGAGAGAGAGAGAGAGAGAGAGAGAGAGAGAGAGAGAGAGAGAGAGAGAGAGAGAGAGAGAGAGAGAGAGAGAGAGAGAGAGAGAGAGAGAAAAGAAAGTGTTTTTACGTCTATTAGGAGGCCGAACTCGGCCTATGAGACAAATCGATGTACATAGGTGTATCTTCTGTCAATCAGAAAAGAAAAAAGTGCTGAAAAAACTGGTAAAGCTGATATAGATCTCCGTAGTATGCATGTGGAGATACCCATGGAAGTGGGGGGTGTATGGACTGCGAGATCTATGATAATCTAATGCAAAAGGGTAGTACAACAAGGATGAAAATGCATCTGAAATGACTAACTATCTCCATCCTGTGCTAGTGGGCGGGTGTAAGATGTGATACATAGGTGGAGGTGGAGTGAGGGCCACCCTCATGGCTGCAATGGGGTCAGCCATCATCTGGGATCGTCTCTCCTCCATGGTGCGCTGGTCACGGGCCTGAATCTCTGCAATCTGGGTCGGTGAAGTCTCGGGGCCCAATATCCTACAGCACGGGGTCGTTTCCTACCTCGAGAGGTCTGAGCCTGCTGAATGGTCAGCCCTCTCGGTGTGTGAGCTGAGGGGGTGAGGGCTGCTGCACGTCGTGGAATAAAGAAGTCAGTGAGCTGACTCTGTCTCCCTCCTGTATGGGCTGCTACAGAAGGCTGGAGTAGGGAATCTTTGTGACTCTGTATCTCTAGTAAGAATCGTTCGAGCTGTCGCTGATCTCTAGAGTCCATGATCTCTCGGAGGGTGGGCTTCCTTGTAAACAGAGTCTGGTATCTGCCTCTGAAGGAAGTGAGATCCAAGCTTTGTTGCACTGCCGCTTGTCTACGGAGGCTGCCTCTCTGAAAGCCTCAATAGGCTATCTCTATGTCTCCTTAGCTCAACCAAAAACAAACTCATGCATCTCTGATCCTCATATCCCATAATGAGAGAGAGAGAGAGAGAAAGAAAGAAAGAAAGAAAGAAAGTGTTTTTACGTCTATTAGGAGGCCGAACTCGGCCTATGAGACAAATCGATGTACATGGGTGTATCTTCTGTCAATCAGAAAAGATAAAAGTGCTGAAAAGAAACTGGTTAAGCTGATATAGATCTCCGTAGTATGCATGTGGGGATACCCATGAAAATGGTGGGGGGTGTATGGAGTGCGATATCTATGATAGTCTATATGCAAAAGGGTAGTACAACAACCATGAGAATGCATCTAAGACGACTACTAGCTCCATCCTGTGCTAGTGGGTGGGTGTAATATGTGATACATAGGTGGAGGTGGAGTCAGGGCCACCCTGATGGCTGCAACGGGATCGGCCATCATCTGGGATCGTCTCTCCTCCATGGCGCGATGGTCACAAGCCTGGATCTCCGCAATCTGGTGTCGGTCAAGCCTCGGGGCCCGATATCCTATAGCACGGGGTCGTCTCCTAGCTCGAGATATCTGAGCCTGCTGAAGAGTCACCCCGCTCGGTGTGTGGGCTGAGGGGGGGAGGGCTGCAGCACGTCGTGGAATAAAGAAGTCAGTGAGCTGACTCTGTCTCCATCCTGTATGGAGTGCTACAGTAGGCTGGAGTAGGGAATCTCTGTGACTCTGTATCTCTAGTAAGAATCGCCCGAGCTGTCGCTGGTCTCTAGAGTCCATGATCTCTCGGAGGGTGGGCTGCCCTGCAAACAGAGTCTCGTATCTGCCTCTGATGCCATCATATGCGCTACATCTGCATACAAAGTGCTCCTCATCCTCCATCTCTACTCTGCATACTCTGCATATCCGCTCCTCTCTGGGAATGTCTGCGGCTCTGCCCGTCTCAATCTCGAGTCGGTGTGATGAGACTCTCAGCTGGCCAATCGCTACCCTCGAGCTATGAGGCATGTGAGTATCCATGTAGCGTGGTCGCTGGATGAAACCGTCAGCTAGTATGTCTATGAACTGGTCTCGATAGTGCGATAGTCTCGATCCCATGTGTGCTGTGTGCCATGTCTGACTAATGTAGAGCTGCCAGAGATCCTGTCTGAGCACAACATTCCTCTCACGACGAGAGAGGTGGATGTGAGGTGAGTCTGGGTCATACTGAAAAGGCGGCAATCTGTCCATATCAAGTCCATGACTATCAAACCAGACTCTAACCTGAGTGTACCAAGCTCTCTCATATCCTAACTCTGATATCTGTATAGATGCCTCAAGAGCTCTGTGTGTGAGTCTATCTGTAGGGAGGTCCCTAATCCTCTGAATAAAGCAGATAGTCTGGAATAGTGCCTCTACTGCCATGGGTGGTGCAGCTAGCTCTGCCCTGATGATGTCATGTGGCACCGACTGTTTCCCACGAAATAATCGCGAGATCATACGTACCTGTGGCCTCTCGATCGCACTCCACTGGGTGACTGTGAGACCTGGGGCCCAAACCGTCGCAGCATACATCATAGCTGGTCTGACCAGTGTGTCAAATAGCCAGCCCTTCGTGCGGGGCTCCTGGAAGTGTGCTTGGTGACAGAGAGAGAGAGAGAGAGAGAGAAAAGAAAGTGTTTTTACTTCTATTAGGAGGCCGAACTCGGCCTATGAGACAAATCGATGTACATAGGTGTATCTTCTGTCAATCAGAAAAGAAAAAAGTGCTGAAAAAACTGGTAAAGCTGATATAGATCTCCGTAGTATGCATGTGGAGATACCCATGGAAGTGGGGGGTGTATGGACTGCGAGATCTATGATAGTCTAATGCAAAAGGGTAGTACAACAAGGATGAAAATGCATCTGAAATGACTAACTATCTCCATCCTGTGCTAGTGGGCGGGTGTAAGATGTGATACATAGGTGGAGGTGGAGTGAGGGCCACCCTCATGGCTGCAATGGGGTCAGCCATCATCTGGGATCGTCTCTCCTCCATGGCGCGCTGGTCACGGGCCTGAATCTCTGCAATCTGGGTCGGTGAAGTCTCGGGGCCCAATATCCTACAGCATGGGGTCGTTTCCTACCTCGAGAGGTCTGAGCCTGCTGAATGGTCAGCCCTCTCGGTGTGTGAGCTGAGGGGGTGAGGGCTGCTGCACGTCATGGAATAAAGAAGTCAGTGAGCTGACTCTGTCTCCCTCCTGTATGGGCTGCTACAGAAGGCTGGAGTAGGGAATCTTTGTGACTCTGTATCTCTAGTAAGAATCGCCCGAGCTGTCGCTGATCTCTAGAGTCCATGATCTCTCGGAGGGTGGGCTTCCTTGTAAACAGAGTCTGGTATCTGCCTCTGAAGGAAGTGAGATCCAAGCTTTGTTGCACTGCCGCTTGTCTACGGAGGCTGCCCCTCTGAAAGCCTCAATAGGCTATCTCTATGTCTCCTTAGCTCAACCAAAAACAAACTCATGCATCTCTGATCCTCATATCCCATAATATGAGAGAGAGAGAGAGAGAGAGAGAGAGAGAGAGAGAGAGAGAGAGAGAGAGAGAGAGAGAGAGAGAGAGAGAGAGAGAGAGAGAGAGAGAGAGAGAGAGAGAGAGAGAGAGAAAAGAAAGTGTTTTTACGTCTATTAGGAGGCCGAACTCGGCCTATGAGACAAATCGATGTACATAGGTGTATCTTCTGTCAATCAGAAAAGAAAAAAGTGCTGAAAAAACTGGTAAAGCTGATATAGATCTCCGTAGTATGCATGTGGAGATACCCATGGAAGTGGGGGGTGTATGGACTGCGAGATCTATGATAATCTAATGCAAAAGGGTAGTACAACAAGGATGAAAATGCATCTGAAATGACTAACTATCTCCATCCTGTGCTAGTGGGCGGGTGTAAGATGTGATACATAGGTGGAGGTGGAGTGAGGGCCACCCTCATGGCTGCAATGGGGTCAGCCATCATCTGGGATCGTCTCTCCTCCATGGTGCGCTGGTCACGGGCCTGAATCTCTGCAATCTGGGTCGGTGAAGTCTCGGGGCCCAATATCCTACAGCACGGGGTCGTTTCCTACCTCGAGAGGTCTGAGCCTGCTGAATGGTCAGCCCTCTCGGTGTGTGAGCTGAGGGGGTGAGGGCTGCTGCACGTCGTGGAATAAAGAAGTCAGTGAGCTGACTCTGTCTCCCTCCTGTATGGGCTGCTACAGAAGGCTGGAGTAGGGAATCTTTGTGACTCTGTATCTCTAGTAAGAATCGTTCGAGCTGTCGCTGATCTCTAGAGTCCATGATCTCTCGGAGGGTGGGCTTCCTTGTAAACAGAGTCTGGTATCTTCCTCTGATGTCATCATATGCGCTACATCTGCATACAAAGTGCTCCTCATCCTCCATCTCTACTTTGCATACCTTGCATATGCGCTGCTCTCTGGGAATGTCTGCGGCTCTGCCCATCTCAATCTCTAGTCGGTATGATGAGACTCTCAACTGGCCAATCGCTACCCTCGAGCTATGAGGCATGTAAGTATCCATGTAGCGTGGTCGCTGGATAAAACCGTCCGCTAGTATGTCTAAGAACTGGTCTCGGAAGTGTGATAGTCTCGATCCCATGTGTGGTGTGTGCCATGTCTGACTAATGTAGAGCTGCCAGAGATCCTGTCTAAGCACAACATTCCTCTCACGATGAGAGACGTCGATGTGGGGTGAGTCTGGGTCATACTGAAAAGGAGGCAATCTGTCCATATCAAGTACATGACTATCAAACCAGACTCTAACCTGAGTGTACCAAGCTCTCTCATATCCTGACTCTGATATTTGTATAGATGTCTCAAAAGCTCATGTGTGAGTCTGTCTGTAGGGAGCTCCCTCATCCTCTGAATAAAGCAGATAGTCTGGAATAGTGCGTCTACTACCATGGGTGGTTAGCTCTGCCCTGATGATGTCATGTGGCACTGACTGTTTCCCGTGAAATAGTCGCGAGATCATACGTACCCGTGGCCTCTCGATCGCACTCCACTGGGTGACTGTGAGGCCCGGGGCCCAAACTGTCACAGCATACATCATAGCTGGTATGAGAAAGAAAGAAAGAAAGAAAGAAAGTGTTTTTACGTCTATTAGGAGGCCGAACTCGGCCTATGAGACAAATCGATGTACATGGGTGTATCTTCTGTCAATCAGAAAAGATAAAAGTGCTGAAAAGAAACTGGTTAATCTGATATAGATCTCCGTAGTATGCATGTGGGGATACCCATGAAAGTGGTGGGGGGTGTATGGAGTGCGATATCTATGATAGTCTATATGCAAAAGGGTAGTACAACAACCATGAGAATGCATCTAAAACGACTAACTAGCTCCATCCTGTGCTAGTGGGTGGGATGTAATATGTGATACATAGGTGGAGGTGGAGTCAGGGCCACCCTGATGGCTGCAACGGGATCGGCCATCATCTGGGATCGTCTCTCCTCCATGGCGCGATGGTCACAAGCCTGGATCTCCGCAATCTGGTGTCGGTGAAGTCTCTGGGCCCGATATCCTATAGCACGGGGTCGTCTCCTAGCTCGAGATACCTGAGCCTGCTGAAGAGTCACCCCGCTCGGTATGTGGGCTGAGGGGGGGAGGGCTGCAGCACGTCGTGGAATAAAGAAGTCAGTGAGCTGACTCTGTCTCCCTCCTGTATGGAGTGCTACAGTAGGCTGGAGTAGGGAATCTCTGTGACTCTGTATCTCTAGTAAGAATCGCCCGAACTGTCGCTGGTCTCTAGAGTCCATGATCTCTCGGAGGGTGGGCTGCCCTGCAAACAGAGTCTCGTATCTGCCTCTGATGCCATCATATGCGCTACATCTGCATACAAAGTGCTCCTCATCCTCCATCTCTACTCTGCATACTCTGCATATCCGCTCCTCTCTGGGAATGTCTGCGGCTCTGCCCGTCTCAATCTCGAGTCGGTGTGATGAGACTCTCAGCTGGCCAATCGCTACCCTCAAGCTATGAGGCATGTGAGTATCCATGTAGCGTGGTCGCTGGATGAAACCGTCAGCTAGTATGTCTATGAACTGGTCTCGATAGTGCGATAGTCTCGATCCCATGTGTGCTGTGTGCCATGTCTGACTAATGTAGAGCTGCCAGAGATCCTGTCTGAGCACAACATTCCTCTCACGACGAGAGAGGTGGATGTGAGGTGAGTCTGGGTCATACTGAAAAGGCGGCAATCTGTCCATATCAAGTCCATGACTATCAAACCAGACTCTAACCTGAGTGTACCAAGCTCTCTCATATCCTAACTCTGATATCTGTATAGATGCCTCAAGAGCTCTGTGTGTGAGTCTATCTGTAGGGAGGTCCCTAATCCTCTGAATAAAGCAGATAGTCTGGAATAGTGCCTCTACTGCCATGGGTGGTGCAGCTAGCTCTGCCCTGATGATGTCATGTGGCACCGACTGTTTCCCACGAAATAATCGCGAGATCATACGTACCTGTGGCCTCTCGATCGCACTCCACTGGGTGACTGTGAGACCTGGGGCCCAAACCGTCGCAGCATACATCATAGCTGGTCTGACCAGTGTGTCAAATAGCCAGCCCTTCGTGCGGGGCTCCTGGAAGTGTGCTTGGTGACATCTCCGTTCTAACATGGCTAAAGCTGCATATCCACGTGTGAGTCTATCGGTGGCTGCCTGTCTCATGCTGAAGGGGCCAGGCAAGCTCGTGAATGTGACTCCGAGATAGACATAGGAAGTGACCACCTCAATCTGTCCACCACCAGCTCTGAATCCTGCTCCATTCCTCACCATGGGGGAGGTGTGGAAGATCATGACCTTGGTCTTGCCAAGGTTTACTGTCAAGCCCCTCTGTGTACAAAACTCATCCAGGGCCTCAAGGTGGCGCTGTAATCCCTCGGGTGACTCTGAAATCAAGACAATGTCATCGGCATATAATAAAATGTGGACATGTGTACCTGCGAGGTCTGCACCCTCTCCTCCAGCTCGGAGAATGTAGTCCTCAATCTCGTCAATGTAGAGACCAAATAGAGTGGGAGAGAGTGGGCAGCCTTGCTTAACACCGATGGTGCTAGCAATGGCCTCAGACATACCTCCTGGACACCGTACCCTCCCAGTCACCTGCTCATAGAGTGCATAGATGGCCCAAATCATCCCTGATGGTACTCCCAAGCTCTGGAGGCGTTGGAAGAGCCTCTCGCGCGGCACTGTATCAAAAGCTTTGCGGAAGTCCACAAAGCAGCAATATAGCCTCTTCTTCCGCACCCTTGCCCCATCAATGAGGCAGCGCAGAATGAAGATGTGATCAATAGTAGAGAAAGCTCGTCGAAAACCTGCCTGGCCTCGTGCTCGTAGCCCCTCAGTCTCTGCATATGAACTGAGCTCTGCCTCAAGTATGGCACCGTATAGTTTGGCCATGGTGTGGCCAATCATGATGGTCCTGTAGTTCCCTGGATCCAGGGTGTCGCCAGATTTGTGGATAGGCACAATGGTGTGCCTAGTCCACTCCTCTGGGAAGCCCTCTCCTATAGCCCGGTTGAAGACATGTGCAATCAACGGGGCTATAGTGGAGGCTGCATATATGAGATGCTCGCTCTTCAGTCCTGCGTGGTCTGTCGAACGTCCATGTCGAAGTCGTCGTATGGCCCTCTCAACCATCTTTGCTGTGAAGAGAGAAGAACTAGTAGGGCGAGGCTCAAGTGGCTGGGGAATGGGAGGCTGCCTAGGTACCTCATATAACCTCTGAGCATAATCATGCCATGTGTGTGGGTCTCCAATAGGTGTGGTCGGGCGTGGCTCTCGTAGGCTGCGCCATGCTGCAGCACTGTCCATACTCATAAAGAGATGGTATAGCTCAAGCTCCTGTGCCTCCTCAAAGGCTCGCCTCTTTCGACGTGTGAGAGTCTTCATCTGTCCCTTGGCCTCTCTCTCTGTGATCTCTCCCAATGCTCGCTGAGCTCGTAGTCGGCGGTAAAGATCTCTGTAATCCTCATCATACCAACGATGTTGTGGCATAGTCCCGGGAGGAGGTGTGTGACGAGAATGGATGGTGTGTGGGAAGGAGCTGATGGCTGATGTCTGAAGAACTGATGCTATCTGAGAGGTGAGTAGGGATAGTGGAGTGTCAGGATGAAGTAAGAGAAGACCCTGCTCGACTCGAGCCGCATATATGTGAGCTAGCTCGTGTGTGAAGTGGATGGTGGTGTGTGGGATGCGTGCTGCGGGTATGCGTGTAGGGGTGTCTCCCTTCAGGGAGAGTGCGAGGTATGTGTGATCGGCCCCAATGGGTATGGGTGGGATGGTGAATGAGGTAAGTAGGTGGATGGCCTCTCTGGACCCCATGACGTAATCTACTGTACTTCCCCCGCCATCTGTGACTGAGTGTGGTATGCATGTCAATCCTCCTGAGGTAGGCCACTGAGTCATCCCGTTATAGATAACGAGATTATGTCGAGAGCCTAGTCTGAGTAGGTGAGTGCCATAGTGAGTGTGTGTAGGGTCAGCTGAAGCTCGAGCTGTAGACTCATCCTCTATGGTATGTAGTATCTCCGGGTCTTCTGGGTCAAATATCTCACACTGATCATTGCCTGTCCTGGCATTGAAGTCTCCCATAAGGAAGACTTCCCCTAATGCAGAGTACTCTGTAATCTCTTCTGACAAGCAAGTGTATGGTGAGTCCTCCTCTCGATCTATGATAGCGAAACGCGAGCTAGAAGGAGCAAAGTAGCATAATGCTATGAAGATGATCCGCTCCTGCGAGAGCTGGAGTCGAATCCAAAGATATCTGGCCTGTGAATCACGTGCGACTATCTGTATCCTGCTCTGAAGTCCATCTCTAAAGAGTATGGCTACTCCTCCTGATCCTCGGGTGGTGTGCTGACGTGTACACTCTCTGTATGTGGACTCCCACTGAAAACCGTGGACACGAGGTAGGCCCCGGTTCGGGCTCTCATGTGTCTCTGTGAGCATAATGATGTCTTTGTCTTTGCGCACCTCTTCCAATCTCTCTGGGTGTGTCCATAGATCTCCATTGCAGTTCCAAACTGCAAGGTGTATCTCCTCGAGTGTCTCACAGGCCGCGAATCCCTATGGGATGGCCTTGCCATCAATGATGACACGACCATCTCTGTATGAAGCCTTCTTTCCTTCTTTGCGAGCTTGATGTACTCTCGGCATGCATGCACGACGGTGTGCTACCTGCATGGGTGTGAGATCATCGTCAAGGTAGATGGGGGGGCCATCAAGTGCTCTCAAAATCACCCTCCTGCGTAGGAAAGTAGATCTTATATCTTCGGAAGGGAAGTGTAGAATGAGAGCTCTCTTCTTCGTGGGGTCTCGTCCCGTTCTCCAAGACTTGATGAATGGGGGGGACTCCTCTTTGTAGCCGAGTATCTTGCATAGTGTTTTCCCATCGGACTCGGGGGTAGAGCCTTCTTTTTCTTCAATGCCCGTGATGCGTACATTGAGACGGCGGGCATGTCTCATCTTTTCTTCCTCAATAGTGGTGTGCACGATGAGGGCTTCTTCCTTTTGTGCTTTCTCTTTGGCTTCTTTTTTGATGTTCTTCTTCACTATGTCGATCCACCCTTCTTTGGTAGCTTCTAATTTGTTTTCCATGCTCTCGGTCAAGGATTTGGTGAGTTCTTCTTTGAGAGCTTCTGTCTTGTTCATATTAATCTCTCCCTCTTCGGGTGTAAGAGAGACCATTGAAGCTTTGAGGAGCTCCAATTCCTCTTTCATGTTTGCCCTCTCCTTAGTCCATTCTTCTTTCTCTTTTTGCCATGCTTCCCTCTCCTTATGATATGTTTCTACTTCCTTCTCGAGCTTTGAGAGGCGGTTGATGATGGCCGTGATAGTGGAGTCCACCATCTTCTTGTTTTCTTTGATAGCTATGGTCAGTTTGTCCTCCATTTTTGTCAAATCGTCCTTCTTAGCCGTAGCGCTCATTGCATTCGAAGATGAAAGAATGCTCAGAGTACTGAGCCTAAAGACTTGCGATGAAGACGGGAGCGCGCCCGATGCGCGATGGAGCAAGGGTGGGAGTGGCTAATAACTGTTTCCTACAGTTATTAGACACACTTCATAGAGCAAGGTCGGGTTAGGTTTTTTGGGGCAAGGTCGGGTTAGGTTTTTTGGGGCAAGGTCGGGTTTGTTATTAGTCCGGGGCAGGGACACACTTCATAGAGCAAGGTCGGGTTAGGTTTTTTGGGGCAAGGTCGGGTTTGGGGTTAGGGTTAGGGTTAGGTTTTTTGGAGCAAGGTCGGGTTAGGGTTTCGAGGGATTAGGGTTAGGGTTTCGGTTTAGAGAGAGAGAGAGAGAGAGAGAGAGAGAGAGAGAGAGAGAGAGAGAGAGAGAGAGAGAGAGAGAGGGTTCGGGTTAGGGTTAGGTCTAGGGTTAGGGTTTGAAGTTTAGGGTTAGGGTTTGAAGTTTAGGGTTAGGGTTAGGGTTTTAATTTGAGGGTTAAGGTTAGGGATAATTTTCATGTTAATTTTGATGATGAATGCGAGGTTAAGTTTAGGCTTCCGACTAAGGATTCCTATCATTTCGGGTCTCCTGCAGGCGACGGGATGCTTCAAGCTGACGGCGCGGTGTGTGACGGGAAGGGGTGGCGCACAGGTGGCGAGCAAGCGCGGGTAGGTTTCCGGGCAGTTGCGGGCAGGCGCAGGTAGGGTAGCGGGCAGTGGCGGGCAGGTGTAGGTAGGGTTACGGGCAGGACGAGGGCTGAGGGGGATGTCTGCTGCAGGCGACGAGAGAGAGAGAGAGAGAGAGAGAGAGAGAGAGAGAGAGAGAGAGAGAGAGAGAGAGAGAGAGAGAGAGAGAGAGAGAGAGAGAGAGAGAGAGAGAGAGAGAGAGAGAGAGAGAGAGAGAGAGAGAGAGAGAGAGAGAGAGAGAGAGAGAGAGAGAGAGAGAGAGAGAGAGAGAGAGAGAGAGACTCTTATATTAACGTCTTTTAAAGACCAAATTTAGCTTGTCAGACAAAACCGTATACAACTGTGTTATACCAAGTATATGTAGACAAAATAATAATAATAAGAAAGAAAACATCTAAAATGAACTGAAAGTACAATGTGTTGAATATGATGTGGTTCGGGCACTGCAAAAAATGACCACATAGTACAAGAAAGGACTACCATGATACCGTGTGTGTGGACTCCAAAGGAAGAAACTAAAATGAATA
Source organism: Ceratopteris richardii (assembly GCA_020310875.1). NCBI lineage: Eukaryota > Viridiplantae > Streptophyta > Polypodiopsida > Polypodiales > Pteridaceae > Ceratopteris > Ceratopteris richardii. The sequence continues at coordinate 29,304 of MU262566.1, read as the reverse complement.
GACTTAAGAATGTAGTATGGGGTGGAGTGGATGAAGATTTTGATACATGGGTGTCGGATGAAGTAACCTCTGGAAAATGACATGCCAAGGTGTGGATAGTTGTCTCCGCTCCATCAGCTGCTCATGAAGTAATCGTATACTCAATATCTTATGCTGGTAGAGATAGGGTCTCCTATACCCATGGACATGCAGTTGTCTCCTAGCTCTTTGAGTCTTTGCCTCCTCGAGAGTGAGCCCACCATTGTAAGGATCCCTCTATCTGGAACTGTACCCTAAGCTCAACATATGCAGGGCATCGTATATCGAAATGCTCCTCACTCTCCACCTCTGTCTTGCAAATCGGGCATATGCGATCCTCTCTGGAGTCCTGTTAGCCCGACCTCTCGATCTCCAACTGGTGTGAAGATACTCGAAGCTGCTCGATAGCAACACGTATGTGATGTGCCGTATAGATTTGCATGTAGTGAGGCATCTCAAAAAACTGTTGGTCTGAAATTTGTAGAAAAAGCTAATGATAATGGAGCTTTTTCATTGGTAGCGTCTCTCGGGTAGGATCCAAGTCCTCTGTGTATATCTGTGCCATGGCTCCCGATGTATGATCCTATTCCTCTCATGTAGAGAGAATGAATAGTAGGAGCATGTGTATCATACTCTAGGGGCAGTAGTCAGTCCATGTCAAATCCATAACTACCAACCAATCTTTAGTCAGGGCATACTAGCATGAAGTATCCCCTCCTAGGGAAACATCAGTGATGCCTGAAAAGTCGTGTGTGATGCGGCCACTATCCATAATCTGGAATCTATGGAGCAAACATAGTGCTTGGAACAAAGCCTCGACTATCATCGGGGGTGTAGCAAGCTCTGCTCGAATGATGTCATGTGGTATTGATGGCTTGTTATGTATAAGCCTAGAAATCATGAGTACCTGGGGTCTCTCTACGAGTGTCTATATATGGACTGCAAGTCCTGGCCCCCAAATGGATGATTCATACATCAGTGAGGGTGTGAGTGGTGTATCAAAAAGCCAGCCCTTCATGTGAGGCTCCTGAAAGTGTGCCTGATGACATTGCCTCTCCATCAATGCTATTGTTGCATATCTGTGAGTGACCCACCCGATCACATGCTGCCTGGGCCATCGAAAATGTACCTGACCTCGATGTAAAGGTAATGATGTAAAGGTAACGATGTAAAGGTAACCCCAAGATGAACATGTGAATCAATGACCTCAATGTGACCACCGGCCATAGTGAATATACTCTGTCTCCGTATATGGACCTTGGTTTTACCAAAAATAAGGACCTTGGTTTTACCAAGCCGTGCCTGATCAATCATACATCTCAGAGTGAAGAAGTGGTCATTGGTGGAAAAGGAACGTCGAAAGCAAGCCTTTTATGGGGCTCGGAGACTCTCTTGCTAAGTAAGAGTGCTGAGATCCTCCTCAAGAATCGCTCCATAGAGTTTAGCTAAGATGCAGCCAATCATGATAGTCCGGTAAGTTATAGGGTTCATCATATCCCCAGATTTGTGAATAGGCACAATAGTGTGCTCTGTCCATGAGGCTAGAACTGTGGACCAATGCTCGATTGAAGAGGTGTGTAATGACTCATGAGTGGTGCCAATACCTCCACCCCATATATAAGATGCTAAGGTCTCTGGCTCTCTCATGTTGTAGCTCTTCTCACCTTCTTCTCTGTGAAGAAAGTGGAAGTAGTCGGACATGAGCTTTGAGGTGTAGGTATCGGTGGCTGATCTGAGATCTGATATAAACTCTTTGCATAGCGATGCCATCTCCTTGGGTCCTGGATGGGGGTGGGTTGTCTCCTCTCTCGTAAATGACACCATGCAACTGAAGTGTCTGTGTGTAATCTCTCCTAGAGCCTCACCGACTCTGGGGCATTGTCTCAGCTTACGACACTCCTCATCATGCTAGCTCTTCTTGGGCATGGTACCAATGCGTGGAGGAAAGGTATGTGTATGGTGGGGAAAGCTCTGTATAGTTGAGTCGTGCAAGATAGATGTGATATGTGAAGTGAGCGTTTCAAGAGGATCATGTGGATCAAGTGAGAGTATCGATGAGTGAAGATGGTGTGCATAAACACGAAAGTTTGTGTGTAAAGTGTATGGCGGTATGTAGATGTCAAGGTGGTGGGGGATCTGGTGATAAAGGGGAGAGAAGAGTAAAGCTAATGTATGTGTGATCTCTCCCTAGTGGACATTGACCAATGGAGAGAGAAGGGATAAGGGATACGCCAGAGAGAGGCCCAATAATATAATCCACGGTGATGTGTCCAACACCGTGTGGAAAACAAGTGAAGGCACATGAACTTGGCCATCGATGCATCCCGTTATAGATAACGAGATGATCGCAACTCTCGAAATCAAGAAGGTGCCTACCATAACATGTAGTGTCTTTCCTCGTATCAATGGATGATCTACTAGTCCCAATCTCAAATGGGTCTAAACTATGCATGATATCTGGCTCCTCCATATTATATAACTCACACTGTCGAGATTATGTACGTGCATTGAAGTCCCCGAGGAGGAAGACCTCACCCAATGTAGAGTAATGAATTATGTCCTTAGATAGTGGAGTATATGTTGAATCATCTCGAGTGTGATCCTCCACCTCGTGTCTAGCATATGATGAACCTAGTGGGGAAAAAGCATATGGTGATGTATATCCATCTCTCCCTGTTCAATTCAATGCGAACCCACATATATTGTGCCTTCTTGTCTCTCCTTAATATTTGTATATGTCTCTGTATGCCAAGTTTGAATAAAATTGCCACCTCGCTAGATCCACGTGAAGTACCTTGTCTAGTAGTGGTCCTAAAAGTAGAGTCCCATTGAAATCTCGCTATATGGGTTAAACCTCTCTCCAGGCTCTCATGTGTCTCTCTGATACAAACAAAGTCATGTGTATCCAGTAGCTCCTACAGACGATTAGGTCGTGTCCACAATGCTCCATTGCAGTTCCAAACTGTCCTCTAAGAGATATATCCTCATGTGGTGATCTCTCATAGGCCACGAACCCCTATTTAGTAGGGTGTCCATCTATGAAAACCTTTCCATCCCGGTAGAAGGTTTTCCTTCCTCCTCTCGTGGCTTGTAAAATCCGAGGCATACATGCCCTTTTGTGCCTTATCTTCATTTCTGTGAGGTCCTCGTCCATGAATAAAGTTTCACTTCGAAGTCCTCTTAGTATGGATTGCTTTTTGAAAAAAGCAATTCTCTCCTATGCTGACCTCATGTGTAATATAAGGGCATGAGGTTTTGTGTTATCTTTTCTAGCTCTCCATGCACGGGTGAATGACATATCGTTATATCTTAGCTGATGGGCCTAAGCATATGTTCCTTCAGAGAGGCTTGTGATCCTCACTTGTAGTCTACTAACGCGTCTGAGTCTCTCCTCTTCAAATGTGTCTTGCACCCTGATGTATTAATCTCTTATTGCCTCTTCTTTTATCTCTTTTTTAATGTTTTTGCATACGACTTCAACAAAATTGTTTTGGGTTGATTCCACTTCTGATTTGACTTGCTCTTGGATGTTTGTCTTCCATTCATTCTTTATTTCTTCCTTTATATTCTTCCTTGGAGATCTTCAAGTGGATAATTTCTTCTTGAAGATAGTGTGTTTCAACTTTCCATTCAGCTTTGTCTTCTTTGAGTTGTTTGATTTGATCCTCAAGAGCTTTTATTCTTTCAATTGCTTTCCTCATTTCTTGATTAAGAGCCTTATCTCCCTCTTTTTTTTCTTCTCTTATGGCCTTAACTATCATCTCCTCCACATCCTTCTTCTCGAGTCTCGCCATGTTCACATACAAATCTTTGCAGAACCTTAAAATAAGAGCTTCAAAACTCTAAGGACAGAGCTTTGAGACCCTAAAAAACAGGGTTGTGAAACCCTCAACTCATAGCTTTGAGGAGAGCATTGTGAAACCCTAAAATCAGACCTGAAAAACCCTAAAAATAGAGCAGTAGACCCTAAAATATGAGGATGGAACCCCAAAATAAGAGGGTGAAATCCTTAAATAATAGGGTGATGCTCCATTCTATTTGATGGATGGTGTGAAATTCGATGTCACTATATTATAAACCTAATGGTCTCTAGTTGTTTGGGCATTCTTTTCTTTTTAGGCTATTGATTGTAGTTATGCTGACATATGTGTTATTGGAGTTTATAATTGAGCACACTAAAAGACATAGAAAAGCTCCCTTGGCTATCTCCCATGGTTAGTAATGCAATAAAAGTGATTTCTTTCATACCTAAGAATCATCAAGCATTAGCTATTTTTTAGAGTCAAAGTGAGAGAGAGTTGATTCGTCTAGTAGAGACCCAATTTTGCTATGTCTATAGAGGATGCAATAAGACAACAAATTATGTGCAACAGAAAATTCTTGATATGGGCTTTTTGGGCACAAATTTTTGATATCATGCTTGTTTTGCAATCGATTCATATAGTACTACGATTTGTGGATATGGAGGGGTCCATGCTTTGCCTTGTATATCATATGTACATATGGATGTGCGATGTCATTTCATCTATGACTACTTTATCGATTTCGAGGTATATTTGAATTTCTTATTATTTGCATTGATGATTGTACAAGTTCTTGATTTTTGCAAATTCGTGAATTATAAACTATAATTGATTTTTGCTTCTAATTTTAACGTAGATTTCACGTTGTGATGGAGTTATGGAGCCACGATAGCCATTCTTATTGCGATCGATTCATGGTTTAGCAACACTTTTGCACCTTTACTCTACTACTTCATGATATGTAAAGGACATATCATGAAGTGTATTATTAGTCCTTATGAGAAGATGGCATTCGATAGTGAGTTTTCAGCCTACATGGGTAATATTGGTATTGCCTATGCTCGATCCATCTCATCGAGGTTAGGTGTCATATCTCGACCTCTTGAATGGTGAAATTATTACAGCTATGGTCACTCTTCTGTTGCACCATATGCACTCAAGGTTTTGTCATAGAACTTGAATCTTGATTTATCATGCTTCATTTATGATTTGTAAATTGTAATTTGTTACATACTTATAATCCAATGTTCATGGATAATAATGTTTATGATCAACGATAATTGTAAGATTGCTCTGCCAACCATTGTGAGCAAAATCGGAGTGCATTCTCATTAGTGCACACCAAGCTCCACAGTTATTTGAGTGTGGAGAAGTTGCATAGTGTGATCTTTTGTAAAGCAAACTGACAACTTCTATGGTTCTTATGATCTCTTAAAGGTCCGAGGTAGGTAATAATATTAGGTACTATAATTTGTCTAAATATTTTTTATTATTTGTTTTTTCAGACTTCACTTATTGATTTTGAGAGTGCTTTCACATATGAGGAAAGCATAGAAGCATCCATTTTGGATCAGCAAGATGAGATCCACGGGATGCTTCATATAAAGGTTGAGAGCATGGACACAAGGGTTACGAGAGCATGATCGATTCATTAATTGTAATTTATTATTTGTAAGTTATGTTGGAAATTAGGTAGGCCCATAACTAATTCCAGAGGTCCCACAGGTTTCAGGATCTACAACACAAATTCCAACATCTTCCGAAATTGACAAACATGCACATACAACACTTAATCTAACAATGATGAGACAAAGATAGAGAGAGATTAGACAACATGTTATCAGGACCTTCAGCGCACGCACACACAGAGGCAGAAAGAAGACGAAACGGGAATCAGAAATAGAGAAACAATCGACGCGATATTGGGTGCAATCTCCTCCCGTGTACTCTGATGGAAGAGTCTCTCATAGTACACGTATTTATAGGTTTATTTCTATTACGTCCTAAAAATAGAAGTTACATGAAGGCCGTCGCTTTTAGAAGCGTCTTTTAGAAAAAACTACTTTATTTACAAAAGGTGTCGCTTTCTAAAGCGAACCACTACTTTTTCAACAAGATAAACCTAAATATAACTATTCTATAAGTCTTCGATTTAATCTTCGGATTTATTTATTTACGCGCATCCACTTGTATCCACGCCCTCATGCTTCTTTACCTGCTAGATCAAACACAACCACATTAAAACCTTCTGGACATTTAAAACATTAAAAATCCATTTAAACTTCCATGATTCCATAAAATACATGCCTCCCAGTTGACAGAAGCTGACCTAAGTTCATAAATATAAAACTAGATATGGATGATCAGTCGCATGTCCCATCACTGAACAATATTAAGCATGAACCATGTAAAACACATGCATGGAATCGGAAACCTGAAAGTTTAATGTAATTGGAAATGATATGGAGAAATTAAATAATCATAATGAGGTGATAATTGTGTTTTAAATAAGTCAATATTCTAATTGCGTTGTCGGATCTCGTTCTGAGGGCCTCGTAATTCGTGCCGCAGGAGCTCTAGTTGTTGCTCGAGGGTGACCTCAGGTAAAGGTGAATTGCCAAAATCCTCCATTGTTATAGGGTCCATATCTAAAGAACAAAACCCCTCTTTCAAACTATGTTGGATCCTCAATCTAATAGGTTAATTAAAAAGCTTGTTCCGAGGGCTTTCCAACGATATATTATATGCTAAAATCCAAGTTATATAGTGAAAGTTATGTCTTTTTTTGTGATGCACTCCCCTAGGAAAATCGAGAGGCGCTTTCACATGTGTGAGCTCAACTTGGGAATTGTAAAAGGAAGAGGGAGGTGAAAGTTGATGTAAATATGACAAAAGGGAGATAGAGTGATAATTCAAAAAGATGGAGTAGTGGTTAAAGTACTTCCCTTGTAAGTAGGAGGTTGTGGGTTCAAATCCTCCTGCCTTAGGGAATCTAAAACTCTCTATTGCCACTGCAAATTAAAATTGCCTCGCGCGTAGCCAACGGCTGCCAATGGTCGCCAAGAGAGCCTTGGGTGCCAATGTTGCCAATGTATTGCCTAAGTTATTGCCTAAGTTCTTTGCCTTAATCGATGCCTTGGAGTAAGCCGAAGGAGTAAACATAGGTGTAAACATAGGGAAGAGAAACTGAAACTGAAACGGAAACTGAAACTTAGATAGAAACAAAAACAGAAGCGGACGTGGACGCGGACGCGGATTTGGATTCGGATTCGGATCGCGAACAGAGAACGCAAACAAAGCGGATGCAGACCGCGAACAGAGAACGCAAACAATCCCCTCGGCAAACAATCTCCTCCGGAGTGATACGTGCCAGGCTCTGATACCACTGTTATCATGACCTTCAGCGCATGCACACATAGAGGCAGAAAGAAGACGAAACAGGAATCAGAAACAGAGAAACAAACGACGCGATATTGGGTGCAATCTCTCCCCGTGTACTCTGATGGACGAGTCTCTCAGAGTACACGTATTTATAGGTTTATTTCTATTACGTCCTGAAAATAGAAGTTACATGAGGACCATCGCTTTTAGAAGTGTCTTTTAGGAAAAACTACTTTATTTACAAAAGGCGTCGCTTTTTAAAGCGAACCACTACTTTTTCAACAAGATAAACCTAAATATAACTATTCTAGAAGTCTTCGATTTAGTCTTCGAATCATGGTTGGATTGGAACGCGTTCCAAATGCGTATGGAACGTTCCGTACGGAACGTACGTTCCAAAATGCGTTTGGAACGCGTTCAATTTAAAAAAAAATTAAAGTGATCTATTAAGCTAAAATGGACCTATTATGGAGCTTTTCAACTGACATTCTATATCATATGCTCTCTTATAATGGTTGGAGTACATCCAACCATAGTATGTATAAGGTCAAATGGAGCACAATATATAAAATGTCACTTTTATATAGAATTTCCAAGGATTTTCGGAAATTACATCATTATCTAATATCTATAGACAAAGGGAAGCATATCCAACCATTAGAAGAAGCAATGTGCATAGTATTCATAAAAACATTCCAATACACATAAACACACACACTCACATATACACACACATATTATTATAATAATATATATATATATATATATATATATATATATATATATATATATATATATACATACATACATACATACATACATACATACATACATACATACATACATACATACATACATATATATATATATATATATATATATATATATATATATATATATATATATATATATATATATATATATATATATATATTATCAAGGTAACGTTCCTTAACGTTCCATACCTTTGTGTTTGGTACGGCACCACGTTCCGTACGCGTACCGTACGTGCCGTACCAAACGTTTCGTACCACCTTGCTTCGAATTTATTTATTTACGCGCATCCACGTGTATCCACGCCCTCATGCTTCTTCACTTGTTAGATCAAACACAACCACATTAAAACCTTCTGAACATTTAAAACATTAAAAATCTATTTAACCTTCCATGATTCCATAAAATACAACACAACATGTGTAAAGTGTTACGTAAGCCACTGCTTACTCACACCATCACACATATATATATATATATATATATATATATATATATATATATATATATATATATATATATATATATATATATATATATATATATATATATATATATATATATATATATATTATTAAGGTAACGTTCCGTACCTTGGTGTTTGGTACGGCACCACGTTCCGTACGCGTACCGTACGTGCCGTACCAAACGTTTCGTACCACCTTGCTTCGAATTTATTTATTTACGCGCATCCACGTGTATCCACGCCCTCATGCTTCTTCACTTGTTAGATCAAACACAACCACATTAAAACCTTCTGAACATTTAAAACATTAAAAATCCATTTAACCTTCCATGATTCCATAAAATACAACATAACATGTGTAAAGTGTTACGTAAGCCACCGCTTACTCACACCATCATATATACAAATGTCAATTTACAATGTGGGAGTCAAAACCTCAACCACTCTATGTGAACAGAAATAGATGGAAGAGTGTATGTACATAATTTACAAGAATATTAAGATGTAGGGACAGAAATCTGAATATGTTTGAGATGTATGACCTGATAGGTTGTAGAAGAGTGAATATGAGTGACTGAAAGAGGAAAGATCAGTTTGAAACTGATATTCAACAAACACTAATTTGAATTTAGGCTATGGAAGACCCTAAATCAGATGTGTGTGTGAAAGATCACATACTTACAGAATTAGCATAGAATGCTAACATGTTGTTGACAGAAATCCTCATACTCATATGGAAACACCTTCTTAAACACCTCATCGGATGCATGTACTGATTCTCTTTATGGATGCCACTGCCTCCATGTATGCCGAATAGGACTCCGCTAGATATGGATACCATTGCCTCCATAAGCTCCAAGTAGTACCTGTGTTCATAAAGAGAATATGTACTTGAATAGTTAACATAAGATGCAATCTTATGTTAAGTTCCATCCAATGTCTTTGAAGTACTCCATAATCTTCATGTAGAAGACAATCTTCAAATACATCATGTAGATGGCTGATCCAATCACCAAGCTGCTGATAGGTAAGTCTTCTCTATAAGCAAGAGTGTGAACACACTCTTCTCCAAGAAGAACTTCATGGCTGCTCCTCATTAGCTTCAATAGCTCTTCCAAAGCTGCCCATATGTACACATGGCTGCCCCATGTGTCCATCACCTAGAACTCTTCCAAGAGTGGCCTAAGCTTGCGTTGGATATATTACAAAGTGACCAAGAGTCTTTCTTTTATAGCCTTCCAAAAGTTTTGTGAAAAAATCTTCTAAAAGCTGGATCGCATGCTAAAAAGCTTGGATTGTTTTTTTTAAATTGGAATCGCTATTTTTATAAATATCTTTTGCTTTATTTTAAACTCATCACTAAAGAATGCTTTTGACTTGCTTTTTCAGACCTTTGACTACTAGATGAATGAACTGATCATATTTACATGATCTATAAGCTGAGAGCTATCAAATGAGGTAAAAACCCTAAATCAACAGAAAATTAGGGTTAGGGTTTTCTCTCAAATCTGATCTCTGATGACTGCATGTCATATACCATTAGAAAGCTCTCATCAAGCTCTACAAGATAGGCTGATAAAATTTTACCCAAATTTTGTGCCATAAATGATTAAGTACCAAAATTAGGGTTTCTGCCCTAATAGGATTTGACATTGATTTCCAACAAGTTATAAGATTTACTTTCTTTATTATTTGCAGTATTTATTTGTAGTATAAATGTCATAATATTTGTATATACTATATCTTATGGGTATATGTGTATTTGTACGACGCACCTTACTTTCGGGCACTGTTCAGTCCTTGTATCTTAGGTGCACTGAACACACGAGCCTGCCTCGATGTAAAGTCGTCTTTGTGCGAATCTCCTAAGTTGAGTATATTTGGGTTCCCCTAGTATCCAATTGAATCAAGTCCTTATGGATGAATCTAATAATCTATATCCGTGAAAGAAAAAGAGAGGGAGCATCTAGAGGACTGAAATAAGGGCAATCTTTGGCTATGCTGAAGCCATGCTTCTGAATTAGGAAATATGCATGTAGCTTGGAGTGCTAGAGGGAAAAAATATTCTAAAGGTATGCAGTTATTTAGGTTTTAATTTCACTATTGTATGTTGTTAAACAGGGTGTGGGATCATTCTACCTCTTACTGCTAAAAATGAGGAAGTTGGTGCTAGAAGAGTCCTACTCATTGCTTTTCTATGCAGGCTGTAGCTGCTGGTTTAGCACAGGCCAAGCCCAATTGTTCAGTATTCTTTGTCACTCACACTGCTCATGAGGTAGCATTTTCATCCAATATTAATAGCTTTTATCAGCCAGTGAAACTCTATGATCACCCCTCACCCCCCCCCCCCCCCCCCCAAAAAAAAAAAAGAAAATTTTTGTAGAGTGGCTTTGCTTATTTTGCTTCTCTTCTTTGTCAGAACTTGGTGCAGGTTCTATCAGCTTCGGATGTTTCAGTTGTTTTTGTAACATCTCCACCTATCGTCTCTGTCTCTCCTTCTGCTTCTGTCGCTGACTTTTATCCCCATCAACTGATCAATAGCACACATCAACATGTCAATAACATGGATGGTGAGGATTTGGAAAATGGCCACTATCTAAAAGCAGAACCTGTCCCTCATCTCTGTGCACTGGTTCCCATCATCATTCACTGAATGTGGAAGAAAGGGAAATAAAGACTAATGTTTTTCCTTCATTAGGTTGTACAGGAATGAGGTGCAGATCAACAATTGAGGATCAACATAGACAAGAATGTCTAACTGCTATAGGAAGGATCCTGAATCGTGAGAGGAATGCTGGAGATCTTATTATTATGAATTTCTTTGCGTTGGTAATACTCAAATTCTTTGGTGTGTTTTGAAAAGGGCTGCATCAGACATTTGATTTTACCCCACTTGTTATTCCAGGAAGGCTGGCACTTAGCAGAATTGTATAAAGTCCCTTGTGCAGTTGCAGCTCCATATGTCATACCTTACAGGTCAAGCCTTAAAAAGAAAAACCTTTGTTCAACTTACTCATCTTTCACCTACTGTGCTTCAAAGTTCATAGTTAGGGAGATGAACTGCAGTGGTATATTTTTGTGGTTAAATCTACCAAAAATTGCTCTCTCTCTCTCTCTCTCTCTCTCTCTCTCGCCCCCCCGCCCAATGGAGACCATTATTGATGTTACTAGGAGGTTGATTTTGCTTCTCCTTGCATGTACATATTTTCAATGGTAGACATCTTCTTACTTGATTGTCTGTTGGACCTTGAGGCCTCTTTGAAAGGTAAGTGATAATCAATTAGTGTGGGCCATAGCATACAAAATGCCTAGATTGGGTCATAGACTTGTACCCGCCTGCACTCTACTGCAATAGCAACCTAGGAAGGGTTTGAATATGAAAAAATAGCTTGTCTTTCTTCCAGCCCTCACACAGAGCATGTGAGGGTCCCACCGGGCATGCCAGACTGTAGTTGTCATTAGCAGGTGGCTACTTTAGGAATGGGCTATCCTTGGAGAAGTATACTCTGTAACATGCCCTCGGCTCACCTGAGATCTGTCAACAGATTAGATCAAAAGAATGCTGGAACATGAATGAACAATTTGAAAGTGACAATGTTATGACTTTTGAGACTGATTATTAGGCATATCCCAATTATGAACAGTACACAGTTGGTCAGCACAAACCAGTCAAGACACTAGAAGCTACTATCTTAGAGCAGTACAAGCATTACAAATCACTTCTGACACTAGTACAAAAGCTTTTAAGGGTAGTGCTAAGTCTCACAAGACTGTACAAGAATGCTAAGGACAGTACACAAATGCCAGTCAACAAGATTTCTGAGAACAGTAGCAGCTGGAATCAGGAGGAACACTAAGTACAATACATAGAGGGAGTCAACAGAAAGACACTAAGTGGATGATGAAATCAACAGAGAGACAACAGGAGTATTCTACATCAACAACGCCTCTCTTGGAATGGGTCCTAGAAACACACACCACACTAGAACTTCACTGGCCAACCCCTAAAGTGAAAGAGCCTCCTTTCCTAAGTCACCACACCTGGGCTTTTCTACTAGCAGGAGGGAGCACCTCTCCACACATGAAGGCTACACAAGAAGGCAGCAGAGCACTCCTTACAGTTTACTGGTACTCAGACCACCACCCTTCTCTTCTACAGACTCTCTTTGAAGTACCTTGATATGCCCTAAATGAGGCTCACCACCTCCTTAAATAGGCCATGGAAGACTTCTGCGTGGCTCAATACGTTTCCCCAACTTACAGGGATGGGAGTGGAAGTGCATTTTGCCGTCAACATGCACACCACAAGGAGAAAAGGAGAGTGCCCAGGAATCCCCAAGGTGGCTGCCCAAAAATGTAAGACAACTGCCTAGCCAGCCCAGTGATGTCAGGTAACCGCCCAGGTAGGGTCACCTACAACTGCATTCTCGAATCTCGCCTCTACCTTCATTTGCCCTTTGCTGCACCTTTGATTGCAGTTGAGATTTCTCTTGCCTCGTACATCACAGGGTAGTTGCACCATGGTAGGCCATCACCTCCACCTGCATGACAGAACATGGGAGACTACCTTATTTGCCTTGATATTACACAAGGAGACCACCCCCTCTTGGTTTCTTAGTACTAGGGCGACCACCACCATTCTGGAAAACTATGGGCCACCATTCTGGACAATTATGGGTGACCAGCACCATGCCATACAATTATGGGGACCATCACCATTTTGGACAATCACGGGTGACTGCCCGCTTTGGCTTGTGGGCAAGTTTCATGACCTGCTTGTTCACGTATGGGCAACCAACCATATATAGGGCGATCAACATATTTCCTTGGGGACTCCTAAATTCTAATGGGCGACCGACACATTTTGCTACTAGTGATCAACTTGGGCGGCCAACCCTTTATACACATGAGCGACCACCCCTTTCTGTGAGCATTCCAAGGCATAGATATTTGTACCAATTGCACCCCTTTCTTGTCCATAGCCCCAGCACGCTTCTCGATTCTCAAGGTAGTGTACCATAGCTAAAATACATACAGGCACATAAAAAAAGAGAGAGAGAGAGAGAGAGAGAGAGAGAGAGAGAGAGAGAGAGAGAGAGAGAGAGAGAGAGAGAGAGAGAGAGAGAGAGAGAGAGAGAGAGAGAGAGAGAGAGAGAGAGAGAGAGAGAGAGAGAGAGAGAGAGAGAGAGAGAGAGAGAGAGAGAGAGAGAGAGAGAGGGGGAGGGAGGGAGGGGGGGAGGGGGGGAGGGGGGGAGAGAAAGAAAGAAAGAAGAAAGAAAGTCATATTAACGTCTTCTGGAGGCCAAACTTGGCCTATGAGACAAAAACCATGTACAAGTGTAGTAACCCTGTGTAGAGAGAGAGAGAGAGAGAGAGAGAGAGAGAGAGAGAGAGAGAGAGAGAGAGAGAGAGAGAGAGAGAGAGAGAGAGAGAGAGAGAGAGAGAGAGAGAGAGAGAGAGAGAGAGAGAGAGAGAGAGAGAGAGAGAGAGAGAGAGAGAGAGAGAGAGAGAGAGAGAGAGAGAGAGAGAGAAAGAAAGAAAGACTTTTTAACATCTATTAGAGGCCAAAATCGGCCTATGAGACAAAACATATACATCAGTATGATCCAATCCACTGTGATCCAAAACGAAAATAAAGTGTGAGTACTGCAAACGGGTATAAAAGGAGGGATAGTAGCTGGTATCAAGGGTGTGGGGTGCTATGGGTATGCACTCTATATGCTCAATGGGTGAGATACAAATATGATATGCATAGGGAGGGGAGGCTCGATGGTATCACAACCCCCTAAATGCCTGGAGTGGGTGTAGGATATAATGCATCGGTGGGTAAGGCATCATGGCGATCCTCAAAATGCTCTGGGCGTCCAAATCGATAGGGGTGCGCTGCTGACGTCTCTGTATCTCCATGTCATGGCGTGCGTGAATCACCTGAATCTCTCTCTGATGTGGACGAGCTCTCCGGACAAGGGGTCTCGGTCGTCGACGCTGTCGTCTAAGCTCCTCTGCTCTGTGTAATGTGACACCCCGCATCGAGCTGGGCCCTCGAGTGTATGTGGGTCTGAAAAAATCTGTAATATAAGTCTGAGGGGGGGGGGTCAGGTGTATCTCCATCTGCTGCTGGAGGAGTGATGCGCGACGGTGATGGAGCTCTACTAGGAAACGACCTAGAGGGCGTTGGTCCTCTGTCCCCAATAAAGCCCTGATCTCTCTAGGCCCCCTGAAGAGCTGTGGGTAGCGGTCTCTGATGTCCTCATATGCCTGGCATCTACATGTGTAGTGCTCCTCGTCCTCCACCTCCTCTCTTCATATCCTGCATAATCGCTCATCCCTGGGGGTATGTGTGGCTCGCCCAATCTCAATCTCGAGCTGGTGTGATGATACTCTGAGCTGCCCAATGGCCACTCTCTCAGCTGGTGCCATATATGTATCCATGTATCGTGGTCTCTGAATGAAACCATCCGCTGTCACAGTCAGGAAGTGCTCTCTGTAGTGTTGCCTCTTTGTGGGAAGAGGCCCCCGTGGTGCTATCCATGTCTCCCTGACGTGTATCTGTAGTAGGTCCTGACGGATGATCCTATTCCTCTCCGAACGAGAGAGGGTAATGTGGGGGGAAGAGAGGTCATACTGAAAAGGGGGGAGATCCGTAATGCTCATGCCATGGTCTGCTAACCATCGGTAAGTCTGTGCATACCATACTCTCTCATGCCTTGTCTCTGCCAAATGTCTAGAGCTCTCAAATGCAAGCCTGGTGAGTCGGCTAGTGGGGAGCTCTCTGACTCTCAGAATAAAGGTCACCAACTGGAAGAGGGCCTCCACTAGCATCGGTGGTGTGCCAAGCTCAGCTCGTATAATGTCATGTGGAACGGAGGGCTTGCTGCGCAGCAAGCGTGATATCATGGTGATCTGGGGCCTCTCAATCTGCGTCCACATCGCCTCTGTGATCCCTGGTGCCCATACTGCTGCTGCGTACATCAATGCGGGTGTCACTAGAGTGTCAAAGAGCCACCCCTTAGTCCGGGGCTCCTGAAAATGTGTCTGAAAGCAGTGTCTCTCCAATCCTGCAAGTGCCGCATAACCTCGCGTCAATCTATCTCTCGCAGCCTGTGCCATGGAGAATACCCCTGTGCTGCCCGAGAAGGTGATACCTAGGTAGACGTAGGAGTCCACTACCTCTATCTGTCCTCCCGCTGCTGTGAAAGAGGCGCGATGGCGTACTGTCCTGGAGGTATGGAAGATCATGACCTTGGTCTTGCCAAGGTTCACTGTGAGTCCTCTCTCCATGCAAAAGGTATCGAGCGCCTGTAAATGTGACTGCAACCCGTCCTGTGACTCTGAGAGCAGGACAATGTCATCAGCATATAATAGGATATGTACTGGCGTACCTCCGAGGTCTCCTCCTCGCCCTTTTGCTCGCTGTATATACTCTGTGATCTCGTCGATGTAGAGACCGAAGAGAGTGGGTGAGAGAGGGCAACCTTGTTTCACACCAATGGTGCTAACAAGGCTGTCTGATAGACCGCCGGGGCAGCGTACCCTGCCTGTGACTCGTGCATACAAAGCGTGGATGGCCCATAGCAGGTCTGATGGAAGCTGTAACTCCTGGAGCCTCCGTAGTAGTCTCTCTCGAGGGACCATGTCAAAGGCTTTGCGGAAATCCACAAAGCAACAGTATAGTCTCTGCTTCCTCGCCTTCGCGCTCTTAATCAAGCAACGAAGCACGAAGATGTGGTCGATGTTGGAGAAAGTGTGGCGGAAGCCTGCCTGGCCGGGTGCTCTGATCCCCGCTGCCTCAGTGTGTGTACTGAGCTCTGCCTCTAGTACTTCCCCATAGATCTTGGCCAGGATATGGCCTATCATAATAGTCCTGTAGTTCCCTGGGTCCATCATATCGCCGGACTTATGGATAGGCGTAATGGTATGCATAGTCCATGAGTCGGGTAATCCCTCAACCAAAGCACGGTTGAAGAGATGGGCGATCAAGTGGGAAACTACATCTGCTGCGTATATAAAGTGCTCTCCCTGTAGCCCCATGTGGTCTGCAGAACGGCCATGCTGTAGCCTATGGATGGCCTGTCGTACCATGCCTGCTGTGAAGAGGGTGGATATCACCGGACGCGGTGTGGAAGGAATCGGTAATGGTGGCTGTCCTGGGACGTCATATAACCTCTGGGCGTAGGTGTGCCAAGTCGAAGGATCTGCTATGGGTGTAGGTGGACGTGGCTCACGTAGTGCCCTCCACGCGGTGGCACAATCCCTACTCATGAGAAGGTCGATCAACTCTGCCTTCTGTCGCTCCTCGAAAGCTCGCCGCTTCCGGCGTGTGAGGGCTCGCATCTGTCGTCGTGCCTCCCTCTCTGTGATGGATCCCAAGATACTCTGTGCTCTGAGATGTCGGTATAGTCGCCTACACTCCTCATCGTACCATCTATTCTGGGGTGTATGCCCCAGCCGTGTCGGATGTGTAGTGCTATGGGTGGTGTATGGGAAGCTGAGAGTAGCGGATGTATGGAGGATCGAGGAGAAGTGGGCGGTGAGGGTGTCCAAGGAGGCAGAGGGATCAAGGGAGTAGATGCGCTCTCGAACATGGGAGCTATAGATATGTGCTAGCTCATGTCTAAAGTGAATGGTGGTACGGGCTCGTGGCTGTATGGTGACGGGGTGGGGTATGCATGGTGAGCCGCGAATGGATAGGGCAAGATATGCGTGATCAGCTCCAATCGGTAAGGGTGGGATAGTGAATGAGGTGATCAGATGTGTCGCCTCCGGAGGTCTGATAACATAGTCTACCACACTGCCCCCCTGTGGTGTTGTGGGTGGAATGCAGGTGAGACCGCGCGAGGTGGGCCAGCTCTCCATCCCATTATATATAACGAGACGGTGTGCTGCTCCCATCTGGAGTAAGTGTCGGCCATATAAGGTGGGTGTGGCGGTGTCGGCTGAGGCTCTGAGTGTAGGCATGTCCTCTATGGTACGAAGCATCTCAGGGTCGTCAAAGTCGTAGATATCACACTGGTGGCTCTGAGTGCGGGCATTGAAGTCTCCTACAAGGAAGACTTCACCCATCCCGGTCACTGAGGCATTCATATGGCGATGTGGTGTCTGGTCCCTCCCCTCCTGATAGCTGCTCAGGGGAATGTGTGAAGCGTGAACCAATGGGTGCAATATAGCATACGGCGAAGTACGCTGCTCTCTCCTCTGATAGCTGCAAGCGTATCCACATGAAACGTGCCTCTGGGTCTCTGGCTACCACCTGTACCCTGTGCTGTAACGACTGTCTATAGAGCACGGCTACTCCTCCTGATCCCCGTGTGGTGTGCTGTCTCATTTGGCGGCGGTGAGCTGACTCCCACATATAGCCCTCAATCCTCGGTAGGCTCCTCCCCGGGCTCTCGTGTGTCTCTATCAAGAAGATAATGTCTCTGCCCTCCATCACCTCCTCGAGGCGCCCTGGATGTGTCCATAAAGATCCATTGCAGTTCCAGACTGCAATGTGCACCTCCTGGTGTGCTGTCTCATAGGCCGCGAATCCCTAGTCAATGGGCCGTCCATCAATGATGATCCGACCGTCTCTGTAGAGGGCACGATGTCCCTCTCGTCTGGCCTGGAGGACACGTGGCATGCATGCCCGTCTGTGCTCTACCTGCATCCGTGTGAGGTCGTCATCCAAATAGATGGGGGTGCCCGGTGTAGTGCGTAGTACCGCCCGTCGTCTGAGAAAGTCTCTCCTCCTGGCCTCATCTGAGAACTGAAGGATAAGTGCTCTGCTCCGTGTGGTGTCCTGTCCTGCTCTCCATACTCTGGTGAAAGGGAGAGGCTCATCCGCGCAGTATCCAAGTAATGCGCACAAGCGACGCCCGTCCTGCTCTGGTGATCCGTCTGTCTCTGTGAGGCCGGAGACGCGAACATTGAGCCTGCGGGCCTGTCGCATGAGAGAGAGAGAGAGAGAGAGAGAGAGAGAGAGAGAGAGAGAGAGAGAGAGAGAGAGAGAGAGAGAGAGAGAGAGAGAGAGAGAGAGAGAGAGAGAGAGAGAGAGAGAGAGAGAGAGAGAGAGAGAAAGAAAGAAAGAAAGAAAGTCATATTAACGTCTTCTGGAGGCCAAACTTGGCCTATGAGACAAAAACCATGTACAAGTGTAGTAACCCTGTGTAGAGGATGAAATGAAATAAAAGGTATATCGCGACACAAAGATATATATAAAGCTGGAAAAGGATGGGGAGATGTGGCTCTGACTCCGCAGATAGTGGCCACCTAATACATGGGGGACATGTGAGTAAAAGTGTGAGTAAAACACCCTAGCTACCGGTGAATGGGTGGAGGTGGGTGTAGTATGTGGTACATCGGGGGTGGTCTGAGTGCCTCCTGAAGGAAGACAACCCATGGAGTGGTGGTGCGCCTATGCTCCATCATGTGGTCGTAGGCTGTCCTGATGCATGAGATATCCTCCTGAAATAGTCCTGGTCGATGATATGTGCCCCTGCGTGGTCGGCGCCGTGCTCTCTGTGCTGCTGCCTGGTGGAGCGTGAGCCCTATAGATGGACCTCTCTGATGTAGCTCAGCTCGCTGAAAAAACTCGGTAATGGTCTGCTGCGTACTCACCCGTGGCTGATGTGTGGGCTGGAGTGACCGATCTCGCCTCTCGTATGCTGCTGCGAGGAAGCGTCCCAAGCGTCGCTGGTCTCCCATACTCATGCATAACTGGAGTGTCTCCTCTATCTGGAAATGTGCTCGTAGGTCTACATATGCTGGGCATCTGATAACAAAATGCTCCTCACTCTCTACCTCTGTCTCGCATACTGGGCACTGCCTCTCCTCACGGTGGACTCCCCTGGATCGACCCCTCTCAATCTCAAGCTGATGTGATGAAACCCGGAGCTGCCCAATGACGACTCGAAGCTGGTGGGGTAGATATGTCTGCATGTATCTCGGAATCTCGATGAAGCCCTCGTCCGATATATGTAGAAAATGCTCACGGTAATAGAGCATTTTCGGTGGCAATGTATCCCTAGGGCTCAGCCATGTCCTCTGTATGTATGTATGCCATATCTCCTGACGAATGATCCTATTCCTCTCCTGATGAGAGAGCGAGTAGGTGGGTGCATGTGAGTCGTACTGTAGTGGTGGTAGCCTGTCTATGTCAAAGCCGTGGTGGGCCAGCCAGTCTCGTGTCTGCGCATACCATGAGGAGGTGTCGCCTGCTAATGCCATGTCCCGTGATGCTTGTAAAGCCCGATAAGCAATGCGCTCTGTATCCATGCTCTGGAGTCTGTGTAATAGGCATATTGTCTGGAATAGTGCCTCAACTAGCATCGGTGGTGCAGCAAGCTCTGCTCTAATGATATCATGTGGTACTGAAGGCTTGCTCCGGATAAGTCTGGAAATCATGAGGATCTGTGGCCTCTCTAATGCTGTCCATACTGATGTGGCTAATCCTGGTCCCCATATGGCTGCCCCATACATGAGCGCTGGTGTAACCAAAGTGTCGAAGAGCCACCCTTTTGTGCGGGGCTCCTGAAAATATGCCTGGTGGCACTGTCTCTCCATCAAGGCAAGTGCTGCATATCCACGTGTGATGCGGTCACGGGCTGCCTGAGACATAGAGAAGACCCCTGATGCTGCTGTAAATGTCACTCCCAAGTAAACATATGATCCGACCACCTCAATGGGTCCACCCGCTGCCGTGAACAAACTATGTCTGCGTACCTGTGCTGATGTATGAAAGATCATGACCTTGGTTTTACCAAGGTTCACAGATAACCCTCTGTGTGTGCAAAAGTCATCTAGGCCATGTAGATGATGCTGTAGACCTTCTGCAGACTCTGAAACCAGTACAATATCACCAGCATATAAAAGAATATGGACAGTGGACCCGCGTACCTCAATGCCATCACCCCCCTGCTGCTGTATGTAGTCTACTATCTCATCAATGTAGAGACCAAAGAGGGTGGGTGAAAGAGGGCATCCTTGCTTCACCCCGATAGTGCTAGCAAGTGGATGAGATAAGCCCCCCGGACATCTGACTCTGCCAGATACTCTCTCGTATAAGGCATAGATCCCCCATATCATCTCCTCTGGGGCTCCGATATCAAGTAGTCGTCTGAAGAGTCGTCCCCTGGGAATGGTGTCAAATGCTCTGCGGAAGTCCACAAAGAAGCAATATAATCTCCTCTTCCTCACCCTTGCCTGGTCGATCAGGCATCTCAGAGTGAAGATGTGGTCAATGGTAGAGTAATCTCGCCTAAAGCTTGCCTGTCCTGGAGCCCTGATACCCTTCCTCTGAGCGAGAGTACTCAACTCTGTCTCCAGTACCGCCCCATATAACTTGGCCAATATAGGGCCAATCATGATCGTCCGGTATGTAGCTGGATCCATAGTATCTCCTGACTTATGAATGGGCGAGAGAGAGAGAGAGAAAGAAAGAAAGAAAGAAAGTCATATTAACGTCTTCTGGAGGCCAAACTTGGCCTATGAGACAAAAACCATGTACAAGTGTAGTAACCCTGTGTAGAAGATAAAATGAAATAAAAAGTATATCGCTACGCAAAGCTATATAGGGCTGGAAAAGGCTGGGGAGACGTGGCTCTGACTCTGCAGATAGTGGCCACCTAATACATGGGGGGATCCAAAAAGTGAGTAAAACGCCCTAGCTACTGGTGATGGATGGAGGTGGGTGTAGTATGTGGTACATCGGTGGTGGTCTGAGTGCCTCCAGAAGGAAGACAACCCAGGGGGTGGTGGTACGCCTATGCTCCATCATGTGGTCGTAGGCAATCCTCATGCGTGAGATATCCTCTTGATATAGTCGTGGTCGACGATATCCGCCCATGAGAGAGAGAGAGAGAGAGAGAGAGAGAGAGAGAGAGAGAGAGAGAGAGAGAGAGAGAGAGAGAGAGAGAGAGAGAGAGAGAGAGAGAGAGAGAGAGAGAGAGAGAGAGAGAGAGAGAGAGAGAGAGAGAGAGAGAGAGAGAGAGAGAGAGAGAGAGAGAGAGAGAGAGAGAGAGAGAGAGAGAGAGAGAGAGAGACTAATCCATAGTACATTGAATAGCTAATCCCAATCGTGAGGACTCCTAAATCCCATAATCCATCTCTTGTATACATTTCTGCACATTGCAGCAAGGTAGTCCGGTGCGTTCGGTGCGTTCAGTTCGGTGCGCGTAAGGTGTGAGGACTGAATGGGATCCGAAGGTAAGGTGCGTAAGGTGCGTCGTTACAAAGACACATATGCTCATAAGAATCTCAAATATAGTATACACATATTACATATATATTTTGCATGTTAAAACCTACAAATAGCAAATTACATCTTACAACCATAATACCATTGATGAACCATGTCGCATAAAACACTATAGTCGAGGAAAAAAATTCTGAACTCTGTCAAAAAGTATGAATCCAAAAAGTAACATGATACATCGTACTCTGACATTAGTGATCATACATGGTAAGATAAACATCTGCCAAAAAGTCTGAATCATCATATGTAATGTCATATATACATCATAGTGGGCAATGGGAAAGACTCATGAGTCTATATCTACTCTAGATCATCTATGCCGAAGGAATTCTCAGATGATGAAAGAGAAATATCATCTCTAGGAATGACATTCCCTTCATCATCATACTCTGGTTCCACAATAGGAACCATCTCTGCAAAGTCATGATCCTCTGGTGCATCCTCTACAATGTCCTCGAGCCGCTCCTCTAAGACAATGGGCTGGCCTTTGCGTCGAGGACGCATCTTGCGTCTCCTGGTATAAATGGGTGCCACACTCGTAGATGGGCCCTCCTCCTCAGGTGGATCTCTCTGAGGCCTGGTAGTAGCACGTGAGCGCGCTCTCGTAACCCTCCTATCGATGCTTTCAAGCTCTGCATGAAGCATACTGTAAATCTGATCCTGCTCATCATGAATGGATGTCTCTATGCAAGTTTCCTCTGACGTGAAAGCACTCTCAAAATCAATAGGTGAAGCCTGAAAAAAAAAAAAGCAATAAAGTTTAAGAATATTGTATTTATCATGATTCATTCATCATATTAAAATTAGTTAAGATTCAAGAAATATTTACACAAATTATAATTATCAATATTATTACCTGCTTTGGACCTTTAAGAGATCGTAATGTACGTAATAGTCGTAAATTGGCCTTACAAAAGACCACACGATGCAACTGCTCCACACTCAAAGGATTGCGGAGCTTGGTGTGCACCAAGGAGAATGCACTCCAATTCCGCTCACATGGGCGGGAAGAGCAATCCGACATTTATCATTGATCATTAAACATAATTATCCATGAACATTGGATTATAATTATGTATTATGTAATAAATCACAAATGATAAATCAAGGTTCAATATATGGTATACCTGTGACAAGACTCTGAGCGCATATGGTGCAATGGAAGGGAGACCATAACCATAATGATTCCACCACTCAGTAGGTCGAGCTGTGACGTTGACCTCAATGAGGTGGATCTAGCATAGGCAATACCAACATTGCTCATATAAGCTGAAAACTCACTATCAAATGTCACCTGCTCACTATCAAATGTCACCTGCTGATCAGGACTCATAATGCAGTCCATGTATAAGTCCTTCATATGTCGCATGTGAGGCTGTGACCATAGACGTGGACCCTTAAAGTAAGGGTGTAAAAGTGCTGCAAAAATGTCGCGATAAGAACTGCCATCGTGACTCCACTAGCTCCATGACATCACGTAGTCTACATTAAAAATTATGAAAACAAGAAGCAATTATACAATCATCAATGTAGTCATAAATAATTATTAATTAAGAAATTAGAATTCAAATGTACCTGGAAGTCGATAGAGTAGTCACAGATGAAATAGCCTCCTGCATCCGTGTGTACATATGATACAAAAGACCAAGTGTAGAACCCTCCATATCGGCAAATCGTAGAACTATATGAATCGGTCGCAAGATAGGCATAATGCGCTCAATCTTTGCCCAAAAATCCATGTCGAATACCTTTCGTTGCACAAAATTTGCTCTCTTTGTGCGTCCTCTTGCCATGCTCCGCCATCGAGGGTCTACAACCGTCATGCGTAATGCATTAATGCATACATGTAGTCTCACAAAGACATGGTAGACATAGCCAAATCGGGTCTCTACTGGACGAATCAACTCTTTCTCACTATAAGCTCGAAAAATAGCTAATGCTTGGTGATTCTTACGTATGAAAGAAATCACCTTTTTTGCATCACTGACCACAACAGATAGCTGTAGGTGGTGAAGTGAAGTGTGTGGGTGCAGAGAATGCAAAATGCACTACTCCAGGATCGCACATGTAAGCACATGAAGCACATTACCATAATAGACACTTATCATCAAGCCTATGTATCACCACTACAACTACACTTAGGAGTAAATCACCACTACAAACTACACTTAGGAGTAAGAGTCACAGCAGCAGCATGCATGCTTGCAGAATAGAGCACAAGACAACACAACTTAGGACAACCAAATGTAACACAATCTGTACAAGCCATTAGATAATCATACCACTTATCCTACAAACACAACAGTGAACAATAGAATTCAGCCTCCAAGTATTCTCACATAAGTAGCATAAGCAACAACATAAGCAGAACTCTACGAGCTCTAAGCCTGTACTCACTCTCAGTTATAGCTCTTGTAGTGTGCACTATATGCTCTATATCCTTCTCTCTTGAGGTTTCCCCTTTTTATAGGAGAGAGGTGAGGAACTGGTTAGAGTAGGAGAGTCTTTTACACAGGAGTAATGGGAAGTTAATGCACTAGGCAGTTTCATTTGTCAGCATGGCTGCCAGTACCAGACTTTGTAGTGTAATGATGAGTGGTTGGCCCCACTCGACCGCCTTGTCAGGTCTCCTTTGTATGGGCATGCCTTGGGCATGCAGTCGCTCAACTCTACCATCTGGACGTCTTGGCGCCCAACTCCAGATTTTGGACGTCTTGGCGCCCAACTCCAGAATTTGGACGTCTTGGTGCCCAATTCCAGAATTTGGACATCTTGGCGCCCAACTCTAGATTTTGGATGTCTTGGCACCCAACTCTAGCTATTGGACGTCTTGGCGCCCAACTCTCGATTTTGGACGTCTTGGTGCCCCATTTGATATTTGGTTCTTTGGTGCCATCCTTTACTCTGTCCTTCAAAAATTTATTCTACAATAGCCAAGGGAGCTTCCCTATATCCTCGATCAACAAATCTAAGCAATGTGCAGCGCATGGACTCCACACAATGCTAGGAAACTCAGCCTCTACCAACTCTCCCATTCTCTTACAATTTGAGGCATTATCGATGACAACTTGTACAACATTTTGCACACCAATTTCCTCTATGGAAGCTTTAATGTGCTCAAATATAAACTCTCCAGTGATGCATGTGCCAACACGACTACAATCAATTGCCTTAAGAAAATAAGTTCCCAGACAACTAGAGACCATTATGTTTATGATATGATGATGTCGAATGTCACTCCATCCATCGGATAGAATGGAGCATCCATATGTTTCCACCCCAACTTAATGGGCTCTAGAAGATTCTCAATTCTCTCTTTCTCTTCTATGAGCATGGAGGTATGCAACCTCTTGTAATCAACTCCATGCCAATCATGAGAAGGGACTGCTTGAGAAGGGAGAAGGGACTGCTTGAGCTATTGCTTTTACCATTCTCTTCCATGCATTTGTGCGAACAACATTGAAGGGAATGTTGCACTCAAGTATGCAACGCTCGATCTCTATGTCAGCACTCTCTGGCATTGATTCTGCAAGCCAGTGGATAAATAAGTGGAATGAAGAGAGGAATGTGATGCTTTAAATTTTTGAGATGAATGTTCATCCGATGGATTAGAACCTTCATTCTCATCACGTACAAAAGAGGTGCGACTTTTGAATGTGCTAGCACTTTGTCCTATCTCTTCAACTTCCTCTAATATATCCTGAAAAACTGCAAGAAACTCACGACGACGAGCCATTGCAACATCTTGAGAAAGCTTATGCTCTTTGCACTCAATCTCTACAATGTCTTGTGAAACTTCTGTGCATCCACTAATGCCTAATCCTCTTAATCCTGATACATGTCGAATAAGACGTGTAGTCCTGGTAGAAAATTGCTTACCACAATACTTACATGCCCATCTCCTTGTACCAGAACCGGATGAAGTATTATTCACCAACTCATTATGAGTGGTATGATTACCCCATAATGGTGAAATTCCACGAGGCATGGTGTCACAGATAAGTTATAACACTCTCTCTTTCTCTCTCTCTCGATCTCGGGTGGGTCTGAACTTTGAAGTCAATGGTCACTATGTATGTCCGAACTCGTGGGGCTGTGGGCTGAATCGCTGAGGCAGTGAGGTCATCGGTGTATGAACTCGGGGGGAAGGAGGGAGGCTGACTTGCTAAGTAGTAACTTGTAAGGGCCAAGGCTGAGTACTAACTTCTAAGTGAGTAGTGAGGCTGAGGCTGAGGCTGAGGCTGACTCTCTTCGTCGGCAGTCGCTCACTAGGGCAAAAGAGCACTAAGTGAACAGTGAACCTACTTCATCACTCCGCAGTCGGCAGAAAAATTCGTGGTCTTGTAACAGCGAACCGAAAGTTCAAAACGCACCAAATTAACCAAACCAAATGCACTGCAAATTCTATAAATTCGACGAACCGAATCTACTATGCATTGCAGTGTGCACACATTCCGGGGTAGCTAATGGAATACAACTTATACACCTTTTCTCTTAGGAAATGTAAGGTTTTCACACCTTAAATGCACTTAATGAACCCTAAATGAATCTTACACACCTTAACTCGGATGTAAGATTTGCTCCTTGTATCTTAGAAGCACCGAACCGAATGCACATGGCCACCTTGAAAAAAGAATACAATAGCCTCCTTATATAGATTTGCAAGCCCCATGAAAATCTCCTTCAAAAAGTAAGAAAATCTAACGATAAGGATGCTTTTTGCGTAAGATTTTGTAAGAGTATGTGTGACAAATTTTTCAAATCTATTTTTGCTTTTGAGATTAAAAATTGGATCTCCCTGTTTTATCTAAGTTTTTCATAAGCTGTTGTGCAAAATCGCAACCATTAAAAAGTTATGGACGAAAAGAAACTTGGAAAGTAGAATTAGGGTGTCAATTTTGGAGGTCAATCTGATACCAGATGATGAAGTGTTTTATATCATTAGGAAGCCCTCAATGATTATTTTTCAATGGTGCAATAAAATTTTTTCACCATCTTTGTGCAAATTTTCGCTAAGTCCCAAATTAGGGTTGCTAGAATGTTTGGCAGATTTGAACATTTTGACATTGTATTTCAAGAGTCCTCCCTCAATGTCATAATGGCATAAGGTTCCACCCCCTATACAACTGAATGTAAGCATTTGAATTTGATCTAAAAAAATGCATAATTATCTTCTTTAATAAAGTTTGGAATTTCTGCAGGTATATCATAAATCTGATTTTTTGCAACATAAGCATTGTGGGAGAGTAGGATATCATGTGTTTTTGGTACATAGAATCTATATCCTTTACTTTCAATTGCATAACCAGTGAATACTACTTTGATGGCTTTGACGTCTAGCTTACCATGATCCTTCTTCTCAATGTGAAAATAAGCTTGAGATCCAAAAGCTTTGAAGTAACTCACATTGTGCTTCTTACCATTATAAGCTTCATAAGGAGTGATAACCTTTAAAGCTTTTGTGGAAGACCTATTAAAAATGTGATTAGCTATCTGTGGTGCATAAAACCAAAATTTAGGTGAAAGTTTCTTTTATGATATCATACTACACATCGTTTCAATAAGTGTCTTGTTCTTTCTCTCTGCAATACTATTCTCTTTTGGGGTGTAAGAAATAGTGAGCGGATGAGGGATACCTTTGTTTTCAAGAAAAGACTTGAAGTCTTTAGACAAATACTCTCCTCCTCTATCACTTTTCAAAATCTAAAATTTAGTTTGATTTTCATTTTCAACTTTAACTAAGAACTTCTTGAATGTAGGAAAAATTTCTGTTTTTGCTTTTAGACCATAAAGCCGAGAATGTTTGGACAAATCATCAATAAATGTGAGGAAATATCTGAAACCTTGAATGGAATATGCTCGTAGAGGTTTAATAACATGTGGATGTATGATCTGCAACTTTTTGGTAGCTGTGATGTATCCATGCTTTTCAAATGGTAGTTTGTGAAGCTTTTCTTCAAGACATCCTTCACATGATTTTGCATCATCTGGGAAAGCAAAATGGGAAAACTCTCCACCATACCTTGATCTTTGATGTGCTTAAGAGCTATGTAATTGATATGGCCAAATCTAGCATGCCATAACTTAGTGTTCTCCTTAGGTGTAGAAGATCTAACAACACTAGCATGACTAATTTTGGACGAAACAAACATTCCACTTTTGTATTCACCTTGTAAAAGACAGTGCTCCTCATTTGGACTGAGGATCTCGCATGAATCTTTCTTAAAAATGACTTTATAGCCATCTTCTTCATGTTTGGAACATAAAGAACATTAGAAATTGTAAAGTTTCAACCTTCTCTTGGCTTTAGGTTAACTTCTCCAACACTTACAACATTCATATCATGATCATCTACTATGGTCATCCTTCTTCCTCTAGAGTTAGTAAGGGAAGAAAATACCATCTTGCAACCTATCATGTGTTTAGTGGCTCCACTATAAAAAATTGGAGGGTTTTCTGAGATTTCATTCAATGCGGCTTGATCAAAAGCTATTTCTTCAATAGTGGCACATGCATATTGTTGGAAGTGTGGTAGACCCAATAAATCAATCACAAGTTAAATCAAGAACTTTTCAACACTTGACCTTAGAACAATAACCCTTAACTTGATGAGGTTAAGAATATGCAAAAAAACATTTATGGCAAAAAGTGTTGAATAATCAAGACATTCTTCCTCAAGAATCCGAATCATAGAACAATAACCCTTAACTTGATGAGGTTAAGAATATGCAAAAAAACATTTATGGCAAAAAGTGTTGAATAATCAAGACATTCTTCCTCAAGAATCCGAATCAAGAATCTTTGAAGCCCAAGAAGATACTACACATGATATGGATTATACACATTATGAAGATAATAAGAAGATAAAGGACAAGGAGCTCATGTTCAATCAAGGAGGTGTGCTTACTCAAGGCTCTCCATCAAAGATCTTGGAAACACTACAATATACAACTAGAAGCTCAAAGGATCCATCTTGTGTAGAACCCAAGGAAGCTCAAGAGGGACCCAATCCTTCACCACCTATCGAGATTGAGGATCACGAAGAATTCCAAGTCGAACATGTCTTAGATTCAAGAAAATCTCGAGTAAGATCGGAATAGCTAATTCACTAGAAAGGGTATGACGTAAGTGATCGTACATGGGAACCTGCAAAAAATCTTCAGAGATCAGAAATCAAGGTTCGTGAATTCCATAGGAAGAATTCTATGAAACCCAAGCTAGAGAACATGGTTGCTCCTCGTGAAACTCGTCGCTTGAGGGGGAGGAGATGTCATGGATACAAAAGAAACCATCCTTAACCTCAGATTCCATGTGACTTTCTATATTCCATTATTGGTTCAAAATTTGGAGAAATTAATGCTACCATCGCGTTTGGAACATGCCGAATTTGCCGAGATCGACTATCTATTTGCCTGTTTGATACTTGGAGGTATTGTTTCAAGTTGATGATATCAATTCGTAACCGCCCTTGACAAACTGCCTTTGAACACCTATGTAAGGAGGTCTTGGCCACATACATCCTTAGTTTGCCAATGCCAGTTTTGGGAGCAAGGTGGTAAGGTTTGTAAGGTTCGGTATGCATTCGGTTCCAGGGAAAAACCTTACCGGGGGGGGGGGGGGGGGGGGGGGGG
>MU262565.1:0-63502 GCA_020310875.1 Ceratopteris richardii | reverse complement strand
TTCGTGGACAAGAAGGAGTTTGAGGGTTGTAGGAGAAAAAGGAGATGATGAGAATGGAATAACAGTGAGAACTTCTGCAAAGGAATACTCTTGGAAACCTTGAATATTGATTATCCTTCAACAATTACAATGACTGCGCACAGTCTAATCATGACTAAATACCACTTCAGAGAATATCAATTACTGAAGACCAATTATCTCAGTCCTCTAGCAGCGGCCTCTCGTGCACCAATCCTTCACTTGCTTCCCGCTTCCCTTGTGCACACCTTGCACTAAGCTTCCGCCAAGCTAAGGAATTGGTATCACGGCGCACACACGCAATAAACCTTGGAACTCTTGGAATCCAACCGCCTTCTCTGCACACTTTCCTCTTGACACCTCTTACACTCTTGAATGTCGTCGCACACTGGAGGCTCTTCTTGCTTCCTCTCTTGCTTCCTCCGAAGCTCTCCCTTGCTCCTAGCTCTCAGTGTCCCCAAGAATAGCCTTTGTCCTTCTTTTGTTGAGTCCGCCGGTTCGCGCACTCTAACTGCAATACAATCTTGGTGTCCTTTCAATGTCCCAAGATTGTCTTTTTTAACTGGTCCTCAACGATTCGCTACTTTGTCCTGTAGTGACTTTAGAACAGAGTGACTTTCCAAATAAATTTTTGATTGGGCGGCCTATTTCCACCTTTGCGTACGCGGCCTTCCACCTTCACCTTTCCTTTTAATTCTTTACTTTTGCACCTTAAGATTTTAAATTCATCCTTTGAACCTACGAGAAGAAATACTTTGCACCTTTAGTTTCAACCGGTTAGGGCTCTACAGATGCCCACCACCTAAAGATCTCTCTGTCCCGGAGAGACAACAGCAATACAAAGATTGAGAAATTGCAAAGATCTAGACATGAAAACAACGAACCGAGTCAAGAAAAGAGTAAAGGGTGTGTATATTATTTAGTTAAGAAAAAGATAAGGCACCCTGCAAGAATTATTTAGAAATCAAAGTTATGAGTAGATTATTGACAAAGATGGCAATTTATTGAGGAGGATGGTTGAGATTGTCAGCCGAGTTAGATGGAGAAGGGGGCAAAGGAGCAGAAGCTTGTTCGATCGTAAGCTGTAGCGAACTAAGGCATTGCCTAAGATGATCCCTTTCCCTGCGAATACGTCTGCATGCAGCATTAGCACAAAGCCCTAAGTTGGAGCAATTCTGAAAATCTTCTAAGGCTTTCAACGCAGAGTCTGCCATATCGCGATAATGATCTCTCTCTTCTTTGAGCAATCGCGCCGTTTTGTTGAGGGAGTGCCATTGAGAGGTGGCCATGCGATTGATGTTTTCTATTGTTGAGATATACTGTTGATGAACCGAAGCTGCTGCGGAAACCGAATCCAAGGAAATCTGGGAGGCCTGAGCATTGCCGAGAGCGACTACACTCGCGTCCTGTAGTAATTGCAAAAATGAAGGGGTTGATGGTAGGTCAAAATGTGGAGTGGGAGTGGCTGTTGGAGCAGGAGGGGAGGGGAAGGGGGAATATTCTGCGGAGGAGGAGGAAGGGTTGGAGTGGAAGATGGAGTGGGAAGTGAAGGATTGGGGGAAGGGAGCGGTCGACTGACAGGGATGTTACTGATAGAGGGTGAGGTGTAATCCGGGTGAATGGGGGGCATACAGGTGGGGTTTTGAGGGTTGAGCTGTGTTTGAATGAGTGGCGTGAAAGCTGAAGAGAGGGGAGGTCTAGGGATAATGGGAGGGGTAGGCATGGATGGAGAAGTGGTAGATTCAGGAGGGATAGGGAAGAAGATTGGGTAGTGAAGGAGGGGACGTGAGAGGGGGTAGTCATGAAAGGAGAAGAGGTAGATGCCGGAGGGAGAGGTGAAGAAGATTGGGGAGGTAAGGAGGGGACGTCAGGGGAGGTAGTCATGAATGGATAGGGGTTAGATGCAGGAGGGATAGGTGAAGAAGATTGGGGAGGTAAGGAGGTTACATCAGGGGGTTAGGCATGAATGGATAGGGGTTAGATGCAGGAGGGATAGGTGAAGAAGATTGGGGATGTAAGGAGGTTACATCAGGGGGGTTAGGCATGAATGGAGAGGTGGTAGATGCAGGAGGGATAGGTGAAGAAGATTGGGGAGGGAAGGAGGTTACATCAGGGGGTGCGGATGCGGGTGTCGATGCGGAAGCTGAGTCAATTGAGATTAGAGGGGGGGAGGGAGATGGAGCAATGGACGGTCCAGGGTGGGTAGGGAGATAAGCAACATTGTGGGCAGATTGTGCGGGAATGTGATAGAGCCAAGCTAAGAAGGGTGCAGAATAGATGGAAAATGCATGAGAGCCTCTAGAGATAGCCTCGCGGAGTCGACGGGAGCGCAAAGTCAAGGAACTATAAATGAGGGTTGCGTAAGGGTAAGGACGGCTATGGAGAAAGCAGAAAAGCGGATCGGCGATACGGATATCTGACCAGGGAAGCGAAGAAGTTTGACTGCGTAGTAAGAAGAAAAAGATGAACGCATTGAGAAGGGTGGTCATGCGGAGCGAAAACCTAGCATTACTTTGAAAGTGTGTGGTACAAAAGGCAATAGTAGCCGAGGCGGACAGTCCAGAGTATAGGAAAGGGGAGCACAAAAATGTATTAGGGGAGACCCAATATTGGCGGCAATGTCTGGGATGAAGAGAGTGCCGGTTCTAAAATGAGGGAAGAGGCGGATAGCTTCATAAACCTGGGTAAAATTGGCGGGGTTATTGAAGAAAACATTAGCCAAGCCCCCACAAGCCCGCATGCTGAAGATCCTCAATGGAAAACATTTGACGAAGGCAATGGTAGGTAGGGATAGATGCATTCGGATTTGCAGGTTTAAGTCAGGTCGGGAGAAACAGGCGCATATAATCCCCGGTTGGTGAAGATGGGTGGGATGAATGAGACATAGATTGGAAGGAGGAAGGAGGGTGCGGGAGGGGAGGTGGGGAATAAAGGTCGGTGGAATCAGAGTGTATGGAATAAATGGGAAGATCAAGGCCATAGGAGGTGTTGGAGTAGCTTGAACAGATTGTTCTGCCGATGAGGGAGGAGGGGATTGGGATGGTCAGAGGGAATTGCAGAGGTGGGAGAGGATGGATTGTGAAGGTTTGGAGGCAGCTGGGAAGGAGGATCGGAACGAGCACCCGGAGCGGAGGGGTCCGCCATTGATGGAAATGGGGAGAAGAAGTGGAACAAAAGAAAGCCTATGCAGGGGAAGGGGAATCGATGGGTTGAGGTGGTGGGAGAGGGGCAGAGGGGTGGAGGGGTTGAGGGGTTGGAGGCGGAGAGTTGGGAGGGGGGGTTTGAGGGGGTTGGGGGGTGAGGGGGGTGGTGGACGGCGGGGAATTGAGGGGGATGGAGGGGAGGGGGGAAGGGAGAGATGAGGGCCACGCGGAAGGCAGAGGGGGTGGGAGGGGTTTGATGGGGATGGAGGGTTTGATGCGGAAGGCAGAGGGCGGTGTGTGTGCGGTGGGTCGAGGAGGAGGGAGGGGGCGGTGGTGTGCGGGGGATGGAGTTGTTGGGAGGGGGTGGAGGGGTGGTAGGAAGGAGGTGGGGGCGCTGCGGGGTGCCGAGGGGAGGGTTGGGGAGGGGGGTTGAGGGGTTGGAGGGGGGTGAGGGGGGGCGGTGGACGGCGGGGAATTGAGGGGGATGGAGGGGGGTGAGGGAGAGATGAGGGCGCGCGGAAGGCAGAGGGGGTGGGAGGGGTTTGATGGGGATGGAGGGGTGGAGGGGCGGCGGGGGATGGAGGGGGGGGCGGTGGTGTGCGGGGGGTCGAGGAGGAGGGAGGGCGGTGGTGTGCGGGGGGTGGAGTTGTTGGGAGGGGGTGGAGGGGGGGCAGGAAGAGGGGGGTGCGCGGGGGGTCGAGGTGGTGGGAGGGGGTGGAGGGGTGGTAGGCAGAGGGGTGCGTTGCGGGGTACGAGGGGAGGGTTGGGGAGGGGGGTTGAGGGGGTTGGAGGGGTGAGGGGGGTGGTGGACGGCGGGGAATTGAGGGGGATGGAGGGGGGTGGAGGGAGAGATGAGGGCGCGGCGGAAGGCAGAGGGGGTGGGAGGGGTTTGATGGGATGGAGGGGGGTGGGGCGCTTGCGGTAGGATGAGGAGGCACGCGGGAGGGTTGGGGAGGGGGGTGGAAGGGATTGAAGGGGGTGGGGCGCACCGGTAGGATGAGGAGACACGCGAGGAGGGTTGGGGAGGGGGGTGGAGGGGTTTGGAGGGATGGAGGGGGGTGGGGCGCTGCGGTAGGATGAGGAGGCAAGCGGGGAGGGTTGGGGAGGGGGGTGGAGGGGGTTGGAGGGATTGAAGGGGGTGGGGCACAGCGGTTAGGATGAGGAGGCACGCGGGGAGGGTTGGGGAGGGGGGTTGAGGGGGTTGGAGGGGGTGAAGGGAGGTGGGGCGGTGCGGTAGGAAGAGGGGCGCCGAGGGGAAGGTTGAGGAGGGGGGTGGAGGGGGTTGGAGGGATTGAGGGGGGTGGGGTGCGGCGGTTAGGATGAGGAGGCACGCGGGAGGGTTGGGGAGGGGGGTGGAGGGGTTTGGAGGGATTGAGGGGGGTGGGCGCTGCGATAGGATGAGGAGGCACGGGGGAGGGTTGGGGAGGGGGCTGGAGGGGGTTGGAGGGATTGAGGGGGGGGGGGTTGCTCTGCGGTAGGATGAGGGGGCACGCAGGGAGGGTTGGGGAGGGGGTTGAGGGGGTTGGAGGGGGTGAAGGGAGGGGGGGCGGTGCGGTAGGAAGAGGGGCGCCGAGGGGAATGTTGAGGAGGGGGGTGGAGGGGGTTGGAGGGATTGAGGGGGGTGGGGTGCGGCGGTAGGATGAGGAGGCACGTGGGGAGGGTTGGGGAGGGGGGGTGGACGGGTTTGGAGGGATGGAGGGGGTGGGGCGCTGCGGTAGGATGAGGAGGCACGCGGGGAGGGTTGGGGAGGGGGGTGGAGGGGGTTGGAGGGATTGAAGGGGGTGGGGCGCAGTGGTAGGATGAGGAGGCACGTGGGGAGGGTTGGGGAGGGGCGGTTGAGGGGGTTGGAGGGGGTTGGAGGGGGTGAAGGGAGGTGGGGCGGTGCGGTAGGAAGAGGGGCGCAGAGGGGAAGGTTGAGGAGGGGGGTGGAGGGGGTTGGAGGGATTGAGGGGGGTGGGGTGCGGCGGTTGGATGAGGAGGCACTGCGGGGAGGGTTGGGGAGGGGGGTGGAGCGGTTTGGAGGGATTGAGGGGGGTGGGGCGCTGCGGTAGGATGAGGATGCACGCGGGGAGGGTTGGGGAGGGGGGGTGGAGGGGGTTGGAGGGATTGAGGGGGGGGGGGCGCTACGGTAGGATGAGGGGGCACGCGGGGAGGGTTGGGGAGGGGGATTGAGGGGGTTGGAGGGGGTGAAGGGAGGGGGGGCGGTGCGGTAGGAAGAGGGGTGCCGAGGGGAATGTTGAGGAGGGGGGTGGAGGGGGTTGGAGGGATTGAGGGGGGTGGGGTGCGGCAGTAGGATGAGGAGGCACGCGGGGAGGGTTGGGGAGGGGGGTGGAGGGGTTTGGAGGGATGGAGGGGGGTGGGGCGCTGCGGTAGGAGGAGGAGGCACGCGGGGAGGGTTGGGGAGGGGGGTGGAGGGGGTTGGAGGGATTGAAGGGGGTGGGGCGCAGCGGTAGGATGAGGAGGCACGCGGGGAGGGTTGGGGAGGGGGGTGGAGGGGTTTGGAGGGATGGAGGGGGGTGGGGCGCTGCGGTAGGATGAGGAGGCACGCGGGGAGGGTTGGGGAGGGGGGTGGAGGGGTTTGGAGTGATAGTAGGGGGGCGGGGGCGCTACGGTAGGATGAGGAGGCACGCGGGGAGGGTTGGGGAGGGGGGTGGAGGGGGTTGGAGGGATTGAAGGGGGTGGGGCGCAGCGGTAGGATGAGGAGGCACGCGGGGAGGGTTGGGGAGGGGGGTGGAGGGGGTTGGAGGGATTGAGGGGGGTGGGGCGCTGCGGTAGGATGAGGAGGCACACGGGGAGGGTTGGGGAGGGGGGTGGAGGGGGTTGGAGGGATGGAAGGGGGTGGGGCGCAGCGGTAGGATGAGGAGGCACGCGGGGAGGGTTGGGGAGGGGGGTTGAGGGGGTTGGAGGGGGTGAAGGGAGGTGGGGCGGTGCGGTAGGAAGAGGGGCGCCGAGGGGAAGGTTGAGGAGGGGGGTGGAGGGGGTTGGAGGGATTGAGGTGTTGGGGTGCGGCGGTAGGATGAGGAGGCACGCGGGGAGGGTTGGGGAGGGGGGTGGAGGGGTTTGGAGGGATTGAGGGGGGTGGGGCGCTACGGTAGGATGAGGAGGCACGCGGGGAGGGTTGGGGAGGGGGGTGGAGGGGTTTGGAGGGATGGAGGGGG
The DNA here is from genome assembly GCA_020310875.1 of Ceratopteris richardii. NCBI lineage: Eukaryota > Viridiplantae > Streptophyta > Polypodiopsida > Polypodiales > Pteridaceae > Ceratopteris > Ceratopteris richardii. The sequence continues at coordinate 57,183 of MU262565.1, read as the reverse complement.
GTGGGGCGCTGCGGTAGGATGAGGAGGCACGCGGGGAGGGTTGGGGAGGGGGGTGGAGGGGGTTGGAGGGATTGAAGGGGGTGGGGCGCAGCGGTAGGATGAGGAGGCAGGCGGGGAGGGTTGGGGAGGGGGGTGGAGGGGGTTGGAGGGATTGAGGGGGGTGGGGCGCTGCGGTAGGATGAGGAGGCACGCGGGGAGGGTTGGGGAGGGGGGTGGAGGGGGTTGGAGGGATGGAAGGGTGTGGGGCGCTAGCGGTAGGATGAGGAGGCACGCGGGGAGGGTTGGGGAGGGGGGTTGAGGGGGTTGGAGGGGGTGAAGGGAGGTGGGGCGGTGCGGTAGGAAGAGGGGCGCCGAGGGGAAGGTTGAGGAGGGGGTTGGAGGGGGTTGGAGGGATTGAGGGGGGTGGGGTGCGGCGGTAGGATGAGGAGGCACGCAGGGAGGGTTGGGGAGGGGGGTGGAGGGGTTTGGAGGGATTGAGGGGGGTGGGGCGCTGCGGTAGGATGAGGAGGCACGCGGGGAGGGTTGGGGAGGGGGGTGGAGGGGGTTGGAGGGATTGAGGGGGGGGGGGGTGCTGCGGTAGGATGAGGAGGCACGCGGGGAGGGTTGGGGAGGGGGGTTGAGGGGGTTGGAGGGGGTGAAGGGGTTGGGCGGTGCGGTAGTCGAGGGGGAGGGAGGGGGGGCTGTGGAGGATGAGGCCACGGGTTTGTGTGTGCTTTTGTATTTATGGCCAGGTGGGGACAATTTGCTGGTGGCGTTGGTGGAATAAGGTGGGCTTGTCGTTGGTGGCTGGGCGATTTAGAGGGTCAGCGCTTGGGTATTGCAGAGACTTCTTAGTGAAGATGGGAGGAATGGATGTTCTTCTTATATAGCAAGGGGAATGAAGGGCTTACCTCAGAGCAAAGAATGGTGTAGCACAAAAGGTAGTTCAAAAGAGAGGAGATGACAATGTTAATCTCATCCATCCGAGAGATAAACAAAGGAAAGGGCATAATTGAAAGTTATTGAACAAAACTAAGAGCCATTCAAAAAAAATTGACGCCCATTTTTATTTAATGATGAAATTCTATTATTTTTATCGATGAAGAACATTTGCGCCCAAAATTGCGTTAGCTGCTTTATTACTACTTATTAAAACAATCCAAAAACAATTAGAAAAAAAGATAAAGGAAAATGCAATGGTTATGATACTTGATAATAAGCCTTGATTCTGGAAATGTTTACTAAAGGTAGGGTGTTGCCAGCGAGGGTTTCCAATTGCACAGCACCCCAATGCAGTATCTTTAGCACGCGAAAAGGTCCTTCCCAGTGAGGGATCCATTTCCCTTTTGCAGTCGAATGAGGGTTAGGTTTATGGAGAAGAACTAACATGCCTGCCTCGATGTTGTTTTTCCACAGATGTCGATCATGCGCCTCCTTCCGTTTCCTTTGAGTCTCTATCAATTGTTTGGTTGCTAGTAGACGAATCTCCTCCACTTTATTTAAAGCTCCTAGCCTCTGAGAGACATCACAATCCTTCTTTCCCTGCATGAATGCTATCTTAGGCGATCCATGTAAAAATTCAAAGGGCTCGATGGGTAATATGCCATAAACCAGTTGGAATGGAGAATATCCAGTGGCCTCTTTGTAGGCTAACCTGTATGCCCAAAGTGTACCTAAGTACGCACTGCCCCATGAAGTTGGTTGCAACATACACTCCTTTCTTAACATTGAAATTAGAACCTTATTTGTAGACTCAGCCTGTCCATTTGCTCGTGGATAGTAAGCACAAGAGGTCCTATGAAGAATTCTGTACCTGTTGAAGATTTCTTGCAGGACTTTATTGACAAAATGGGTGCCTTGATCAGTACAAATTTCAAGTGGACAACCAAACCTGCAAATGATGTTACTATAAATGAAATCAGCAACAGTTTGGGCGGTGCAATCTGTGGAGGCAATAGCTTCAGCCCACTTGGTTGCATAATCTGTAGCTATCAGGAGATATTTTTCTCTTTTTGGAAAAGCGGGAGGGTAGATGGGCCCTACAAAATCTAGCCCCCACTTCTCAAATGGTTGCCAGGAGGTGGAAATAACCAAGGGGTTATTTCTCTGCTTTGTTGGTTTAGGTCCACACCTTTGGCAAATATCACATGCCTTACCCCATTCATCTGCATCCCTGAAAATTGTAGGCCACCATAGACCCGCATCTAGTATCCTCTGACTCATAATATGTCCTGGGAGGTGCCCACCACCTGTTCCTTCATGTGCAGAGTGAAGGATTTCCCTCACTTCTTCTTCTTCCAAACACTTCCTGAACCGATCATCTTTGCCTTGTCTGTACAATTTATCCTCTATGAAGGTATATGGTCTACTCTTGATGAGCAGGCTCTTCTTTTGTACAGCACTCGCCTTTTCTGGATACAATCCAGTTCTAATGAAATGTTTAATGTCATAATACCATCCTTGAGCTTTTACCGCAAACAAATGAGCATCTGGAAAGTCATCATTGATTCCACTAGATTGATTCATCATATTTATTCTGGATAGGTGATCCGCCATAACATTGTCTTTCCCTGGTTTATGGACTACAGAAAAATCGAATTCTTGGAACAACAATAACCACCTCCATATTCTACCGGTGGCCTGGGGCTTGTTGAGTAGATATTTTAGTGGTTGGTGATCTGATATAATAATAAATTTTACCCCCAATAAGTAAGGGCGGAATTTTTGAACGGCAAAGACCATTACTAGTGCTTCCCTTTCAGTAGTACTGTAATTCCTTTCAGCCTTGGTCAAGATTCTACTGGCATATTGAATTGGCCTGTCCATTTTAAATTCTTCACTGGGTTGAGTCAGGACTGCCCCCACTGCATATGCACTGGCATCGACATGTATATGAAAGATTTTTGACCACTCCGGGGTGACCAAGATAGGAGCACACACTAACCGTGACCGTAATGTCTGATATGCTTTTTCCTCCTCTTCTTCCCATTTGAAAGGTACTTCCTTACCTGTGAGTCTAGTCAGAGGTCTAGCTATCTCTGCATACATTTTTATAAACCTTCTATGATAACCGGTATGCCCCAAGAAACTCTCGATCTCTTTAGGAGATTTAGGTTTAGGTAACTTTAATATGGAAAGAATTTTGTCAGGATCTAGGGCCATACCTTTAGCCGATACCACATGTCCTAAAAGGGTTCCTTCTGTCACGAGGAAATGACATTTATTTGGATTAAGCTTTAACTTAGTTTCTCTGCATCTTTGGAAAATATTCTGCAGCTGCCTCAAGTGCTGGTCCAAACAATCTAGATGAGTTTCCTTGTGAGATCCTGAAAATGAAGAGAAGTCATCCATGAAGATTCTAAGTGATTCCAGCAATAGGGGGCCAAAAATGAGATTGACCGTTCTGTTAAATGTGGCTGGAGCATTTCTGAGCCCAAATGGCATTTTTACATACACATACGTTCCCCAAGGTGTGATAAAAGCAGTCTTTTCACGATCCTCTGGGTGTATTGATATTTGATTATAGCCACTGAACCCATCCATAAAACTATATAGTGCATGCCCAGCCACTTCTTCAATGACCTGTTCTGCAAAATGCATAGGGAACCCATTTGGAATGGTCACCTTGTTGAGAGCTCTAAAGTCCACACAAATTCTGATTTTATTAGTATTCTTCTTTGGTACTATGACCATAGGCGAGAGCCACTCTGAGTGTTCCACAGGAATGATGATTCCTGCATCTTCCATCTTTTGGATTTCCACATAGACAGCTTCGGCATACTTTGGATTAAGTCTATAACTCCTTCCTCTGATGGGCCTGGCTCCATCAACCAGAGGGATTCTGTGCTCTCCATAAGATGCAGGCACTCCTTCTAAGTCTTTATAATGCCAGGAAAAAACATCTGCATACTGGGTCAAGAATGATTTTACCTTTTCCAGGAGCTGTGGGTGGCTCCACAACCAAGTGGCCACCAGAACTGGTTGATTATTGTTTTGAGTGCATAAGTGTACTTCTTGGACCGGATTTCTTGTTACCATATTATCTTCGTGAGCATTTGCTTCCTTGTCTTCTTCTACTAGCTTTTCGTGCATTGCTTCATAAGCAGGTGTATTTTGGACTTCGATGTGTTCCTCCTTGTCCTGCATCCATCCTGCAGGGATTTCTTGAATTGGGAAAGAACATTCAACCTCAGAATTTTTACCTTGTTTTTAGCTTTGGAAACTTCGTTATCTGATGCTGACACATCCTCCTCCAATTTGTATTTGAGGGGTATCTTCCTGCCCCTTCTGTGGTCAGTGATGGGTTCTCCCAATCCATCAACCTGGACCTTTCCCTTGTCTTCATCATAGCCTCCAATCGTGCCAGGATTATCAAGAAAAATTCCAAAGCAAGAAGAAGAGTTGCCGGCATGAAGCCAACTTAAAATATCCTCTTCTTCCTCAAAATCTATTTGGGGTTGATCCTCCACTTCTGCTTCCATGCAAATGCTCACTGTTTGCATCATACTAGTGTTTCCTTGATTGTCTGGGCCTTCTTCTAAATGAATTTGTGTCAGCTCCTGCCCTTTCTTTTGTACCCACATAGTGTCCTTACCCCAATCATGAATGACATTGGCATGCCTCAGCCAAGGTCTTCCAATTAAGAGAGGGAATCCTCCTTCAACCTGGGGCAATCTTAAAACCACAAAATCCAGAATGAATAGATTACCTTGTACTTCAAGTGGAACTTTTGGGATTACCCCCAAGGGCCTTACTTTGCTCTGATCTGCCAAAGTAACCTGTGAAATTTGCAGGTCTTGAAGGGTGGAGTCCAATCCTTTTCATGGTATGTTCAGGCATCAAATTAATGCCAGAACCACCATCTACAATAACACCTTGAAATTCATGGCCCTTGATCGATATTGTAAGCCGAGGGCTTTTATAATCTGTAAGGGGTGCTTCCCCCCTAATTATCCCTTTATGTAAGATAGCAGTCTTAGCCACTAAGCTTGTCGTAGAAGCCTCATCAATTATCTGCAATAATTCTGACCTGAATTTCCCATCCATCTTTATTAAATCAAAAATACTAACCTCCTTCTTAATTGACTTGAGTAGTTTTGAAGCCTCTGACTCTTTAAGAAAGTGAGCTTCATTTGCTTTGCCAAACTCTTCTTGAGCCCTGTTGAAGGCATGCCCAATGGCATCACTGGTGCCTGTGAGACATTCATTGTGGTTTGTGTCTGTACTTGTAGTATCTTTGTCTTCAATTGCAACTCTGTCTTTGTTCAATTCCTTAATTATCAATTCTTGATTTTCTACCACTTTTGCCGTTCCCTTGCTTCTTGTCTGTACTGCAAAAGATTCGAGTTCTTCTAATTGTACCACTCTAGTGGATGGTGAGGGTTCATTCACCTGAGGTAATGTCTCCTCCTTGAATACAGAGATCATTTGGAGATGGGGTCCGGAAGTAGAGGCTTGATTCTTAGGACAACAGTTTGTATAGTGATCTCTGGCCTCTGGACAATTCCTGCAAGGAGGTGCATTTTCCGGAAGGGTGCACCTAGATTGGTAGTGCCCACATTCTCCACATCTGAAGCAAATAATTGGCCTTCTAGGCCCATTTGCAAGGTTAGTTCTCGATCTAGGATTATAGTTATTACCTTGGTTTGTTGCTGCTGCCATTACATTTGCTGGTGGCAAGAGCCCTCCTTGTGTCCAGTATGTCGTTGTCGGCATTCCCCTTACTTGGCATTCATGGGCCTCATGCCCAATCTTCCTGCATAATTGACAAGTCACATTTAGCAAAGGACATTCACTTACAATGTGTCCTTGCTTGCTGCACATGGAGCACCAGAGTCCGTTCTTAATGCCGCCTCCTTTTAGTTCTTGCAACTCTTGCCTCAGCTGAGCTAGTTCCTCTGCTTGGGCTTCCTCTTCCTTTTGGAGCTTGAGGGCTTCAATCTCTCTTCTCAGCTGAGCTACAGTAGTCTCCTCCTCTGTATAGGGCTTATTCCTTTTCAAGCCCTCCAGTTCCCTTCTTAACTGGCTCACTGGGTCCTCCAGTTCTGTACCATATGATGGTTGGGAAGAAGTTGCACCATACTGGTGCCTTATCTGTTCCAAGCGGGTGGCCGTATTGATGAATTCCTCAACAGAGGCAGTAGGTAGCACTAACTCTTTTATTTTGCATTGGGTGACCACAGGTAAAGGTTTGGCTAACCACTTCTTGACGAAGAAGTTGTGTGGTGGATCCGGTAGTTTAGCCATTAATGCTTTGGCCCTGGTCACGAATTCGGGGAACTTCTCTCCTAGACCCAACTTCAAGTGATTTTCAGCAAACTGGCTAAACCACTTGTCTGCCAGACCTTCCAATGTGGTGGGGAAGAGTATCAAGAAAGCATCTTCCCTACCCATTAGTCCCCTAGTCTTACATAATGCAAGAAATCGTCGAATGTGCTCATCTGGGTCCTCATGGGCTAAACCTCTGAAGGAGGGAAATTTTATGTTTAATCTGGAGAGCAAGATTTCTAGGTCCACCTGTCCTGCCATGCTTCCTACCGATGAAGTCGATGAAAGTGGACTCGATGATCTTCTGTTCGTCTTTCTTCTGGTCTGCTTGCACTTGATTCTCAAGGTTTGTGACCGGGTCGCGGTCATGAGCTATTCATAGTCCACTTAAAATGAGACACTTTGATAAAAGTATGTACCTTTTGGCCCACTGGAGTAATGCTGTCGACACTGGAATATTGTCCTCCAATGGAAATATATAGTCTCCTATGCTCAAAGCTCCTTGGATGTCCCACCGGGCGTGCCAAATTTGTTGGGGATTCGTGGACAAGAAGGAGTTTGAGGGTTTGTAGGAGAAAAAGGAGATGATGAGAATGGAATAACAGTGAGAACTTCTGCAAAGGAATACTCTTGGAAACCTTGAATATTGATTATCCTTCAACAATTACAATGACTGCGCACAGTCTAATCAATGACTAAATACCACTTCAGAGAATATCAATTACTGAAGACCAATTATCTCAAGTCCTCTACCAGCGGCCTCTCGTGCACCAATCCTTCACTTGCTTCCCGCTTCCCTTGTGCACACCTTGCACTAAGCTTCCGCCAAGCTAAGGAATTGGTATCATGGCGCACACACGCAATAAACCTTGGAACTCTTGGAATCCAACCCGCCTTCTCTGCACACTTTCCTCTTGACACCTCTTGCACTCTTGAATGTCGTCGCACACTGGAGGCTCTTCTTGCTTCCTCTCTTGCTTCCTCCGAAGCTCTCCCTTGCTCCTAGCTCTCAGTGTCCCCAAGAATAGCCTTTGTCCTTCTTTTGTTGAGTCCGCCGGTTCGCGCACTCTAACTGCAATACAATCTTGGTGTCCTTTCAATGTTCCCAAGATTGTCTTTTTTAACTGGTCCTCAACGATTCGCTACTTTGTCCTGTAGTGACTTTAGAACAAGAGTGACTTTCCAAATAAAATTTTTGATTGGGCGGCCTATTTCCACCTTTGCGTACGCGGCCTTCCACCTTCACCTTTCCTTTTAATTCTTTACTTTTGCACCTTAAGATTTTAAATTCATCCTTTGAACCTTACGAGAAGAAATACTTTGCACCTTTAGTTTCAACCGGTTAGGGCTCTACAACAAGGTATTTTGGATTAAAATACTACTTGTAATTACACTCAAGGTTAGCAAGACCAGTGGTATGAGGGCAATCTATCATTTAGTTTAGATGGGTTTGGAGTCACATTTTATGGGACTTTCTTCTATATTTCATAGGATTCTATGGTTTATTATCTCCATTATGGTATAGTCAAGCCTATCAGCTTAGCACTTTACACTTGCTTCTTATACTATTACTCTATAGAGTATACATCTTATGGACTTAGGTCATTTTGAAGATGGGAGTGATAGTTTAAAAGTTGAGTGAACATGGGAGATAGTAAGCACCACTCAGATGGTTTGCCACCTTTAAAATGATCTCATATGCGGCTTCTTAAGGGGAAGGATATGGGAAAACAACACATAGAGATGACCATGTACATAGAGTACATGGGGTTCAAGGGAGTCTGAGCACTTTCTTCTACCATCATGGACATTTCATCTACATTTTCAAGGACAAAAATGCTTTCAAGGGGAAGGAAATGCCACATGATGTATATATGGGGGTCTGGAAGAGCATGCCATGTGGCATCATTTTGGATGGACTCCACATTTGGTAGAGGCAAGGATGAGAAAGCCCTCTCATCATTGGAGATGAGAGGAGGATGATTTGGACATGGCTGGAAGGAAAACGAACATCTCTGTGTGTTGATGGAGCACAATTGGGTGGCAAAAGAAGAGCAAACCTATTACAAGATCATCGGAATGGCTAAACACATAGAACGATAGGAATTCAATACAGGATCTTAAATCAACCTTGCTTCTAAAGCATTCCACAGGCACACTGCACACACCCACAGTCTAGCCTCTCTCTCCCCACGCATCTGCTTCCACACTTTTTTCATTATGCAAAAAGGTACAAGTGTTACGCTACATCCTTTCGATGTGCATCTTTTCTTATTACATTTTTTGGTAATTACTATTACATTCCGGCGGCCTAGCACACCACATATGTGCACTTGAATCTACTAGAGAACATGTTTGGTTCACAATACCTTGCACCTGAGAGCTGCAATAAACTTATAAATACTCTACTTGGGAAAACTATATCAAGGTTGGTTGAGTAGTGAGTTTGTAGCCATTTCTTAAGAGAAGCACAATAGTTTGATTGAACCAAATTCTTGGTATATATTGAATATTATTGGGTGTTCAACGCGGAGGGAGATAATCCAAGCGGATATTTGTTGTTCTCTCCTTACCTCTCTCCCTGTCTTTCTCTCTCTCTCTCTCTCTCTCTCTCTCTCTCTCTCCTAAAGGAGTTCTTCTTTGCAAGCCTACAGACTCTAAGCTCTTATGGCCTAGACCACCCATGTGCAATCATTGGAGGATTGAAAATTTGTTGATGGTAGACCATGGTTAATTCTTTAGAGGCTCAATCATAATCGTTTTAATCTCTTTCGTGCATATGTGAATATGTCAAATAGTTCGACTTTGCATAACTTATCAATTTTGAGATTTTCTACTCCAATTCCATTGAAGAGAGCCTTGCAATCAATGTGTTCTTCCTTTATCTACACATAAGGCAGCAAATGGGCTATTTTTTTGCCTCTCTCCACTCATATAATGGAAGATATCTTTCAAGAATTTAAATTTCGAGAATGTGAGTAGTAAGGAAAAAAGGAGGTTGATTTTCATCAAACAAGTCAAAGAGGAAGAAATCTTGGAGTATAGGTGAAGTTTGGAAGCTTTATTCCACCTTTGGAGTATTGGAGATTATGATATGGATTTGGAAAAGTTTAGCTTGCACGATTCGTTCCACGATGAGTGTCATGGTGAAGTACGCTTGTGAAACTCATAGTTTTTAATATTTACTGCACACTTTATTCTTTCTTTTTGAAAGTACTCTATGGTAAGTAGAACACGGTGGAGAGTATCATGTAAAGAGATAATAATATAGAGAATGTGCATGTCTTGCATCTTACACTTAGACATGATACATATGAAGAACATGTGCATGAAGAAAAACATGTAGGCATCAATTTATGAATAGAGCATCAAGATACACTTATGGAAGAATTAGAAGATAATGAATTCTACATGATGTGAAGGCTAAATAGTAGGATTAAGCAAAGTAGCTAATATTCTAAACAAGAAATTTGAATTAAATACTTTTGTAAATAAAGTAAAATATGCGTTGGGGAGTATAATTAGCCTACTCCAAACTACTAAGGGTGAAGAAATTATATGACCAAAGAGTCTCGGATTGACTTATCCAAAAAGAGCTAGATATATGGAAAGCTTTCAAATTCCTCTCTTAGTGACAGTGGTGGAAAAATATAAGTCTCATCATATCTCCAATTTTTCTTGTGAATACCATGACCTCACTTATTCTCTCTAGCCCAGTGCCTTTACTGGTTGATCCCATAGGAGCATGATTAGACAAGTAACTAATGTGATTCCTAAAAGAAGATAAACCCATCTGGGTAGCATATGTTAGGAAAAGATTTTTGTGTTCTTCAATTATTAGGAAACGTTTAAGATAGAAAAAAGGTGTTTCTATCACTTTTTCATAAAAGTGATGTGACGTAAGATGATTTAAAACCGCTCTAAACCAATAGATATTTTTGAAGGTTAGTGTTATCACTTATGGAATGTTGAATTTAGGAATTTTATTTTTTAAGTTACTAACGTGTTTTGGTGTTTTGATAAAGTTCGTTAGGGTATGGATGTGCATGGACATTTCAGATGTGCCATGAAATAGGTAAGAGGAATTATATTATAAATATATATATTCTAAATAAAATGCCACATAGATGGTTCTTTCTAGGAAGTAGTAAAAATAGTGGTTAAAATCAGGTATATTTTGGACCTTCATTTACGTAAGTGTAAAAGCAAACGATCTAAGTAAAAGAGAGAAACTTTTTACTTTCATAGCTACTTCTTGAAGCGCTACTTTCATTATAATCTTTATTTTTTCCATGATAAAAATTTAATAAATACACACACTCGATAGACTCATCAAATAGAGTGCATCTAACAATGGTATTAGAGCCTGCATGCACCACTGCAGAGGGGTTCAATGTTGTTTGTTTTTGTGTTAGATACAAATGGTGATTGATTATCATCTTTATCTTTTTTTCTCTAATTTTGATTCCAATCTTTTTCTTTGTCTCTCTTTATAGAAATTTGGCATAAGTTTGGCATGTTTGGCTTCCTTGGCGTCCTTAGGGATCATTGCAAATGGTTGGCTATGTGCAAACATCTTTTCATTAAGGAGTGGTAATAAGGAGTCTCTCATCTACCAAGGAGGGGATTTGAACTCACAACCTCAAATTCAAGCCAAGTATTTTACCATTACAATATCCACTTGTGTTGTAACTCTACTCCTTTTTACTTACATTTAAGGTAACTTTCATCTCTCCTACTTTTCCAAATCCCAAGAACCATCCTTTCCTTTCCCATTTAACTTCAAGAATTCTTAAAATGGTTATAACATCTTTAGAAAGGGGGTTTCTTCTTCTACACGCCCATGGATGCTACACAAAATGGAGGACTTTGGTGAATCACCTCTACCTGGGATACGACTCGAACAAAAATTGGAGTTCCTATGGCATGGGCTTTGAGGTGCCTGAAACAAGATCCGAGCATCTCATAAAATACTTCAAAAGATGCATTCAAAATAGGACAACCTTGCAAGGGTGGTGAAGGGCCTTCATTCGGCTCAAGTTGATGGCATGCATTCCGAGTTTTGCATCAAGAACTTTCAATTTTCATGGTCTGATGATCAAAAGAATGAACAACTTGTTTTATCATGGTTATCCCAATTTGATGATTTTTATTTGCATGAATCATAGCCCAAAAGTGATTAAGTGAAGTTTGCTACTGAGTATTTATTGCAGAAAGCCCAACTATGGTAGATCACCCGACAACATGCAAGGCCTTTCAAGAGACATTTGACTCTTTTTCTTCCCCTCAGTTTCACCTGCATGTTCCACATTTGGTGGACCATGTTTGCATGGAACAAGAGTGATATTATTACAACTTACACATAGTGGTTTTGTAAAAAGTCTAGTTCTTGTTCACATGCTTGAAATTGTTTCTACTTGTAGAGGAAGTATGAAGACAGTCTGGAGCTAGGGATCCAAGCCAAGATTCACACACCATCCTACAACTGCTTACAAAAGTATCTCGTTTGCTCATAATGTAGAGAAGGTGTTTTACTCTATTACAAAGCCGATCCATTCTCAACAATGGCATCAATGAACACCTTTTGTCAAGCCAACTTTCCCTTTGAAGCACAATTTTAGTACATCTTCTTATCCTAGTTTTCCATGAACTCCTTAATCCAACTACTAAACAATACATGAAGTCTCATTCCTCAAAACTAGCAATCCTCTTACCTTTCAAACTTCGACAATATATTCCTAATAGAAGTGGCCACGTATAACATGTTCGAATGATGGTAAAACTTAAGATACAAAAGTGAAGCTCACATTGATAGCTCTTCACTTGAAAAACATGGCTATGCCACAAGGTAAATCTGATGAGCATGTTTTCTACATAGATTCAGGTTGTTCAAATCATGTGGCAGGAAATGTGGCACTCCTATCAGATTTAGAAGATCTAAGGAATAAGCATGAGGTACAAACAGGAGATGATACAAAACTTCCTGTGGAGAAAATAGGCAATGTCAAAGCACCTAATGGAAACATCAACCTACTCAGTAAGGTACTCTATGTCCCTACCATTACAAAGAATTTGATAAGTGTTGGGCAGATAGTAGAGAAAGGGTTGCAAGTCAGGTTCACAAAAGCAGGAGCATTTGTTGAAGATCCAAGTCAAGGATTCAGAAGAATTGTAAAAGGTGAAAAGACAGGTAGATTGTTCACATTTGAATTACAGGACACTAGAAACATTGCTCTCTTTAATTATGGTAGTCAGAAACTCACAGAATTGGAAGTATGGCACAAAAGGTTAGCACATATTGGTGAAAGGTCATTAAAGCAAGATGGATCCAAAGGCAGAAAGGTTTGTATTTATTGGATATGACAACAATCAAAAGGGCTACAGGTTATACAACCCTACCAACAAAGGATTCTTGGTAAGCAGAGATGTAGTTTTTGATGAGAACAATTCATGGTATGAAGATTCATGCAGGAAGATCAATTTACCATATGATCTTGAAGAAGATTTTCCAAAGCTTGGTAGAGAACAATCAAAGATTGAAGAACAAGACACCTCAGAGGATGATGAAGAATCTCACATGGAAAAGATCAAAGCATGGAAGTCTAAAGGTAAAGCAAAATTGCAGGAACTTGGACATGAGGCAAAATCATCACATCATGGCCTAAGAAGATCTATGAGGGAAAAGAAAAAACCAGAAAGGTATGGGTTTGATACCTCATTAGTAACTAAACATTCTATCTACATAGCACAGGACATAAACCAAGAGGAGCCATCATCATTTGAAGAGGCCAAAGCAAAAACAGAATGGAAGCATGCAATGAAGGAAGAGATTGAAGCACTTGAGGAAAACAACACTTGGGATTTGGTGCCCAGGACTTCATCCATGAAGGTAATAGGCTCAAGATGGGTCTATAAACTCAAGAAGAATTCTGATGGTTCAATTAACAGGTATAAAGCAAGGCTTGTAGCAAAAGGCTTTGCACAAACTCAGGGAATTGATTATGAGGAGACCTTCTCTCCTGTGGCAAAGATGCCTACTATTAGGGTTTTGCTTAGTATTGCCTCTTCCAAAAATTGGAAGATACTTCAACTAGATGTAAAGAATGCATTCTTGAATGGTTGGATAACAGAAGAGGTATATATGGCACAACCACCTGGTTTTGAGAATCAAGTTTATCCTGATTATGTGTGTAAACTTAACAAAGCATTGTATGGTCTCAAGCAAGCTCCAAGAGCTTGGAATTTCAGGCTTGTTTCATTCTTGCAGGACAAAGGCTTTCAACCAAGCAAGGCAGATCCTTCACTCTTTATTAAAAAGAGTAATTCTGAGGTCATCTACCTATGTGTATATGTAGATGATATTATATTGACAGGAAATGATGCAGATGGTATGAAGAAGATCAAAGATCAGATGAGAGAAGAGTTCAAGATAAGTGATTTGGGTTCACTTACCTACTTCCTAGGTTTGGAAGTTGTCTACAAAGATCATGGTTTGTTTCTCACTCAAAGAAAGTACATTAAGGACATGTTGGCAAAATTCAAGATGCAAGATTGTAAGATTGCAGGTACTCCAATGGAGGTCAATCGCAAATTGAACTCACATGAAGGGGAACTCATAGAGGACATCACATCATATCAAAGTCTAGTGGGTAGTCTCAACTATGCCACATTGACAAGAGTAGATATATGTTACAGTGTGAGTGTGCTAAGTCAATTTATGCACACACCAAGGAAACCACATATGGATGCTGCCAAAAGGATTCTCAAGTATCTCAAAGGATCCATAAATGAAGGACTTTATTATCCTTATGTATCTGATTTAGGTTTGAAGCTATTTTCTGATGCAGATTGGGCTGGCTCCAAGGAAGATAGAAGGAGCACTTCAGGTTATCTTACCTTTGCAGGTTCAAAGCTTATTTCATGGTCATCCAAGAAGCAACCCACAGTTGCTCTCTCTTCTACTAAAGCTGAATATAGAGGTCTTGCCATAGCTACACAAGAAGCTATGTGGATGAAGACATTATTCAAAGATCTTGGATTGGAGTTTGGAACTCCAACTATTTTTGGTGACAATATGAGTTCTATTCACTTGGCTGCTAATCCTATTTTTCATGCAAGGACTAAACATATTGAAGTTCATTATCACTATGTACGAGAGAAGGTTCTAAGCAAAGAGATTCAAATATCATATGTGTCCACTCATCAACAATGTGCAGATATTCTAACCAAAGCATTGGATGGTACAAAGCTTTGCAAATTCAAGGCTATGATTGGTTTGCAGGTAATCTTGGAAGATTGAAGACCTCAAGCATACTTGGCTTGAGGGGGAGCTGTTGGAGCAAGTCTATGACAAGCCTAAGTATTGGCTTGAGTCTCACAAAGTCTTAGAAGAAGCTTTAAAAAGAAGACTATGTAAAGTTCACTTGTGAACTACTTCTTGTAACTTTTGAAGAGTTTACTTAATGTAAAAGTAAAAGAATCTTAAGTGGTTGAGTCCACTTGATCAAGAATGGAAAGAGGAGCCACGAATTCATGATTTGTGGTAGGTAGAGAATCTAATCAATCATTGATTGATTGGAGAGTGATTGAGGGAAGTTAGCCTCCCAAACTCAACTATAAATAGATGGCAGTTTTAGTCGTGGTTAGAGAGACCTATGTGAAGACCTCCAAGAGCTGAGCTTTATGCCATATCAAGGTGTGATTACAAGGCACACATATGTATCAGTAAGTCATTGTATTGTACAAGCAATATACTTTCATTTTCATGATTATTTGGTTTCATCTTTCCATGTTCTTGTGAAGTGTACTACTCACTGCCATTACTCTCAGTTTTCTCAGTCAGCTTGCAGAGATGTTGTCTCTGCGCTTGGTGCATCATTTTCAGTGATTTAACTTGGTAAAATTAGCTCTATAAGTTTACTATATGCTCACAAATTTTCATGTCATTTGGATGTTGCAATCTTCAGTTATGTTCATTTGAAGTCAACAGGGTCTGTTCATCTTCACTTCTCTGTCAGGTACCCGACTTTTTTACTCATCTTGTCAGAGCCATTTCTCAGTGGTTACTTATCCAAATTCAGTGATTTAAAGCTTGTTGGATTCAGCTTACTGTCTAGTATAACCATACAAATTTGCATAATTATTGGACTTCTACAGTTTGAGTTATGTGGATTTTTCTGCTCACTGGTCTATTTCTGTAGCAGCCCGTGAAAATCGGGATGATGTCATCACTTGTTAAAACTCATTCTCAGTGTGTGGTTCATTATTTTTTATGAGATTACTCTTGAAAGTTAGCTCTTCAAGTTGCCTAGACTTCCCCAAGAGGAATTGAGCTAATTACTGCTGTGCTCAGAGAATTATGTAAAACACTGGACAGGTGTATAAACCAAGAATAGCAAGTTTTCACCTCTGAGCTAACTCCAACTTATCTGTTTTGATCTATCTTTTTGAGAGTGATCTTCCAAGGTACATAGGGTGTCTAATACATCCATTGGCAAGCTAAAAGGGCCCACCATATACTCCTAGAGTTCATTTGGCTGGTGTAGATCAAGGATTTTGCAACACCTCTTCATCTTCAAGCACATACCTATCCATCTCTTCACAGATACAATACTGAGAATCCTAACGATATGATACTAGTGTAAGTCACGATGCGATACCGCAAACTTGCACGATACAATACTAGAATTCGTCAGGATACGATACCTAGAGCATGCACAATACGATACTGCAACCTGGCACGATACGATACCCAAGGTTTAGGCGATACGATACTAGGAATCCTAACGATGCAATACCAGTGCAAGTCACAATACAATACCGCAAACTTGCACGATACGATACTAGAATTCGTCACAATACGATACCTAGAGCATGCATGATACGATACCCAGAAAATTCACGATATGATATCGCTCGATCAACGATACGATACTGGAATTGTGCGCGATACGATACCGCTCAGTCAACGATACAATACTGGAATTGTGCGTGATACAATACCGCTCGCTAAACGATACGATACTGGAATTGTGCGCGATATGATACCGCTCGGTCAATAATACAATACCGCGATCGACACGATACGATACCAAGTGGACCATGATACGATACCACTGACAACTAGAGATTGCGATACCAACTGGGCGATACGATAGAAAGAATGGTATCATGATACCACATGTGGTAACCGACGATACGATACTTCGGCAAGGAATTGTGGTATCGCGATACCAAAACTCAACCGATCGAGATACTGCAACCAAATCAACTCCAATTCCAAAAACATTTTCACCCCCTGGTTTCTCTCTCTCCTCTTCACTCCTCACCCTCTGTCTCACTTAAGGGAACTCCAGAAACACTCTGTCCCACCCCGTGATACAAGATGCGCTTTTACTCACGTGTTAATGCACTTGTATTGTGTCTTTGCTATTGAAATCTTGAGGTACCTTACCTTTGTGATGTCCTACTTGACTCTTGAGTTCACTAGATAGGTCTGGAGTGCATGATACCATGCGGGTGATACTGATCGCTGTCAGCAAACGATACCACACTAAGAGCAAGTGTCAAATGAACTACAAATTTTTGGTTTTTATATTTTCTGAGGACTAAGGCCTATCCTACACTAACTTGACAATTTTTTGGGATTTTCTTGGTACTTTTCCACTTACTTCTACTCCAAATCTCTTCCTAACCTAACCCTAACTCTTCCTCCTCTCCCTCTCTCCTAACCCTAAACCTACAAACTCATTGCACACACCTCCAGGATGTGAAGTAACAAGTGCTAGAGTGTTTAACTACTTGCCACTGAACGACTTCACTTCCACAAGTACGATTACTTCACTCTAGAACTATAACCATCCCGAAGGCACCTTGGTTGGACTTGTGCCAAAGAGACTAAATGCCACACAAGTGCATATAGTGGTGGATTCACACATGCTTAATTATCAATCCGATGAACTGACCTAACCAAGTGTATGAAGACGTGTGCACACATGAGGGTTATTGAAATGGTTCAACCAAAATGTATGAGAAAAGACTAATCTACCTCTTTAACTCACTTAACCTCTGAAAGTGCCTGCCGCGATACCACTTACAGTATTTTTTACAAATTTGAATGTTTCTTCCAGCTCCAAACTCCGAATATGGGCAATAGCGAGTTCATTTCGAAGCTCTCGATGAGATGCATCTATTAATGGTATTTTCACTCAAATCTGACAACCACTCTTCAAGTTATGACCAAAATAGTGAATGGTGGGAAACACACGCACTCACTCCACAACTCCTACTTGCTCACACACACGGTACAATAGCTCAAAAGTGATGGGGAGGGGTAGACAACAGTCCTACACACATTTCAAGCTTCACACACACACAAAAGATCATAGAGAAGATGAAAATCTACAGGAAAGAAGCAAATTCGAAATTCAGGAGTTCTCCTTCTTCACAATGGCAAAACGTCTTTAGAAAGAGTCACAAAGTGACTTATATACATGTGCCCTAAAAATGGTCCTTTCACACAAGTGACCGGCACTTTATTAACTAATCTCTATTCTCCTACTATTTTACAAGGAATATATTACAATGATTTGGGATTATGCATCAAGAAGACTCCTCTAGTGTAGTTACATAGTTTTGAGGGAATTTTCTAAGATTTTTGAAGAAGAAAAATATTCCCATTAATGTGAAAAATTTGGGGCTCCTCTTTTGTGCCTCTTTTCTCTGCAACACCCTTTTTGTTAGATGTCTTGAAACAAATTACTCTCTCTAAAATAGTCCTAGACACAAGGCCTGGAGAGAACCTTTTTAGCATGAATTCTTTCAGCATTTGTGAACATAAGCTTCCTATGTGGCAAGCTCTACATAGTGCCAAATTTGGGCATAGAACATCTTAAGGCATGCAACCATGCACAAACTAGTGAAACTCATCGAAATCGAATGTGTAACTGAGAGAAACTAGGCTAGCCATACTAGTGATATGAGCTTTGTAGAGCCTTCATTTGAGTTGGAGAGCTTCCTCAACGGGAATGTGAAGCCACTTAACCATGAATCCAAGAATGTTGTTAGCGACCAAGGTGGAGATACCCAAGCTAAGTGGGTATAGCATGTCATCCAAGTCGAAAATCAGGCACTCCATTGCCAACCCTTCTCTCTCTCTATCTATCTCTCTATCTCTCTCTCTCTCTCAGATTCAAGAGAAGTCCTAGTGGGGAGGAACCTATAAATAGGTCTTCAAATCTCATTTGTTTCTTGCCATGGATCTTCTCTCCCAGTACTATTTCCTACCCCTCTCTTATTCACATTCATGCTTTACTTTTGTGTTCATATTATGTCTAAGAAAGAGAGAGAGCAGCTGATGCTCGAAGGTGGCAAAAACTTTTGTGATGGAATCGTGATTGCAATTGGCTACCGTTTAGCTCATTAACATAAGTAACCTGCAACATTTGATGATGGTTTTGAGGTTTTGAATTGTGAGCATATTAGTCTATTTTTAAAGGTTTTTGTCTTATAGTTAGAGTGAGGACCATCCTCTACTACATCAATGTCCTCCGAAATTGACCAAGTCTCTTATCTAGCATCTCACAATATGCATAGGTGTGGGAAGTTCATGGAGAGTACAAAGGTTGGAAATAGCAAAAGTGAGGATAATGGTGGGGAGCAATTCTCCTTCAATTTTATGGAGAATGTGGGATGCTAGATGTTGTTCATCCAATGGTCCCATGATGTTTACTCTTACAACTGAGAGAGAGAGGGGGGGGAGGGATGGAGGGAGGGAGGGAGGGAGGGAGGGAGGGAGGGAGAGAGAGAGAGAGAGAGAGAGAGAGAGAGAGAGAGAGAGAGAGAGAGAGAGAGAGAGAGAGATGAGGGGAGCTATGGTGATGGTAGATACCACTACAGATTGTGACAGAAGTTCACATGGAGATGGCTTTGATGGCTGTATATGGGAACCGAGTGGGGAGAGGGAGAAAGAGAGAGAGAGAGAGAGAGAGAGAGAGAGAGAGAGAGAGAGAGAGAGAGAGAGAGAGAGAGAGAGAGAGAGAGAGAGAGAGAGAGAGAGAGGGAGGGAGGGGGGGAGGGAGGGAGGGGGGCAGGGAGGGAGGGAGGGAGGGAGGGAGGGAGGGAGGGAGGGGGAGAGAGAGAGAGAGAGAGAGAGAGAGAGAGAGAGAGGGAGGGAGGGAGGGAGGGGGGGAGAGAGAGAGAGAGAGAGAGGGAGAGAGAGAGAGAGAGAGAGATAAATATAAATAAAAATTTTCATGGAAATTCTAATAGTACTAATGATTGTTTTATGTCTACCCCATGGATCTTTTCTGTGGATCTTCTCTTTAGGTATTGATGTTGGAGGATATATGAAGTAGAGAGTAAGAAAAGATTTGAAGACCAAAGGGAGGCATTACCCCCGTGGATTTTCTCTCTAGGTGCTAGTTCTCATGATTTGAAGAGTACAAGTCGAAGTAAAGTAAAGAAATTCCCATGATTTGTAGAGAAGCTTAAAGATTGAAGATCGAAGTTCGAAGACCGAAGCAAAGAGCTCCATGGACCTTCTTTGTGGATCTTCTCTCCAGGTCTAGGTGGTTTCTAATGATTTGAAGTTCAAATTTTTGAAGACCGAAGCGAAGCATTACACCCCCCAGATTCTCTCTAGTTCTAGGTGGTTTCTCTTGATTTGAAAAGGAAAGATTTGAAGATGGAAGAAGCTATATCCCCTGGATCTCATCTGTGGATCGCCTCTCCAGGTGCAGGTTTCTCATGATTTGAAAAATATTATATGAAGTGAAGAAAAGTTTTTGAAGACCGAAGCGAAGCATTACCCACATGGATCGCTTTGAAGACCAAAGTAACATAAAGAAGCAGTTCCTCCCCCGTGGATCTTCTTTGTGGAGCTTTCTCTAGGTTTTGGTTTCTCATGATTTGAAGAATATTATATGAACTGAAGAAAAGTTTCTGAAGACTGAAGCGAAGCATTACCCACCGTAGATTTTCTCTCTAGATTTTCTTTCTAGATTTTCTCTCTAGGTCCAGGACTCTCATGATTTGGAAAATATTACATGAAGTGAAGAAAAGTTTGTGAAGACCAAAGTAAAGAGTAGCCCTATGGATCTCTTATGTGCAATGCCTCTCTAGGTTTTTGCACGGATTTTTGAAGTAAAGAGAAACAAAGTCTTTGATGTGAAGTCTTGAAGTAAAACTTGGACCCGAATTATGAAGTTTGAAGACCAAAAGTGAAGAAAATATCCTTCGCAACGACCAAAGGCCAAGCTCATGGGCATCTTCTTGCACTACAGTGGGAAGTCTATACTGTATTACCTGATCCACACTGTAGCGGCCTATTGTATCATCGATCCGCATTGCAATGAAATTCATTGTATTATTCAGATGTATTGGATGACATCATTTGTATTTACATTGTATCATTGAGCATAATTGTTTTATTCTGCACTGTATTTTGATCTTTCATCTGTGACGACTATGTCCCACATGAGTGCTTATATACCGAGCCTTTCTCTTCCTAGGCGCGGGACCACGAGACAATGACCACCATACTAGGGGTGAGACACCGAGTGTGCAGATGTCGCTTATTGGACGAGGGGGACGACGCACCCAGCGGGGCTTGATCCAACCCCACGCTGCTTTCGCTTCCTTTGACCTCCTTCGTTCCCCGAAACCTGAACCCGATGTGAAGCGAGGCAGTTGCTTGGTGATCCTCAACATGCCACCCACTCCTTCAGAAGAGAAAACAGGAACCTCAACATCGGACATAGATTTTTGGGTACCAACATTTTAAGTTCTTTGAATTTTTGCATCATTCTATCTGACTTTGATCGTCGACTTTTTGCATCAGTTTAGATCATAAGAATCTGCTTCTCAGCTTAGATCATAAGAAGAGGAAAACCAAAATGAACAAAATGATCGATGCATAGATTAAGAATCTACTTCTCAGCTTAGATCATAAGAAGAGGAAAATCAAAATGAACAAAATGATTGAAGACCAATTTAGGAAATAAGAAGAGCGATTTAAGGAAATGGAATTTAACATGAGTGAATCTATAAAATCAAAGTTTGGTATTGTTATGATCCTAATGCAAATGATAAATGCAATATCTCACACTATTCAGCTAATGGGCATAAGTATTAAAGATGTAAGAAAGGAAATAGATTTTGAGATTTTTGAATTGAAACATAAGGTCAATCTATTGTTTAACCATGTTAAAGACCTACAAACATTGAAATTTGATAATGGGCATGTGGTAAAGATTCAAAGCATATCTACACATAAAGAGTCATTATGTCTTAGAAGATCCATGCCTAGAGTGATACTTAGGAAATCAAGTTGGGCTGAGTAGAGACCTATACGATGCTTTTGGTGCAATCAGTATGGACATATGTTTTGAGATTGCATAGCATATGAAAGTGCATGCAGACATAGACTAGTAAGTGAACATGAAAATAAAATTTGTAAGTTTCAAGATCGATCCCCTTTGCATTTGAATGTAGGAAGAGGTGGAATGAAGGAATATTTTGAAGAGAATAAAAGTAGATCAAAGTCATTTCAAAAGATCTGGAGACAAAAAACTCATGAAGATAATAGATTTGATGAACAAATGAGTATGCTATCTATTGAGGGTCAAGAGAAACCTACTGAAGAAACTAGAAAAAGACAAATAAAGGTCGAGAAGCAAAATATTGAGTAGATATTAAAGAAACAAATGGAAATAGATCATAAAAGAGAATCTGATTAGGGAAATTCAAGAGAAATCAAAGAAAGATAAGAATATATATGTTTCATTTGATCCAAAACTTTTGACTAGTGAGGGTCTTTTTGATCAAGAGAAAGTTACCAAATTACAGTCTCAATTAAACTTTGATAAACAGATTGAAGAAGAAAAGAGTAAACAAGAAACTTAAGGAGATATAAAATCTAACAAAGAAGTGAATGAAGTAGATAAAAAATTGCTTGATGATATTATTAAGCAAATCGACGGGAATGTAAAGGCTACTCCGAAGTCTTGTAAGGCTTTGAAAAAGAACAAGAGAAGTAGAAATCTAACTTTTCAAGACATATTAGCAAATATTGAAGGATGTTAGTATGGTTGAGGAAGAAGTATGAGATTGATTAAGAGTTATTGAATGATGATTGATGATAATGGATGATGATGACTGATGATTGATGTTGATGATGATGAACGATAATGATTGATCATTGATTGATGATGATTTATGATTGATGGTTTATGATGATTGATGATGATGAATGATAATGATTGATGATTGATGAATGAGTAGTGATTGATGATAATGATGGTTTACGATGATGGATGATGATGATGGTTTATGATGATGGATGATGATGAAGATGATTAGTGATTGATGATGATGATGGTTTATGATGATGGATGATGATGAAGATGATTAGTGATTGATGATGATGATGGTTTATGATGATGGAGGATGATGGATGATGATGAAGATGATTAGTGATTGATGATGATGATGGATGATGATGAAGATGATTAGTGATTGATGATTATGATGGTTTACGATGATGGATGATGATGAAGATGATTAGTGATTGATGATGATGATGGTTTATGATGATGGATGATGATGAAGATGATTAATGATTGACGATGATGGATGATGATGAAGATGATTAGTGATTGACGATGATGGATGATGATGAAGATGATTAGTGATTGATGATGATGATGGTTTATGATGATGGATGATGATGAAGATGATTAATGATTGATGATGATGATGGTTGATGGTTGATGATTGATGAGTGATGATGGTTTATGATTGATGAGTGATGATGATGAATGATAATGATTGTTGGTTGATGATGATGAATGATGATAATCGATTATGATGATGATGAATGATGATAATTGATTATGACGATGATGATGGTTGATGATGATGATGGTCGCTGATGAATGATGATGATGATAGTTGATGATGATGATTATGATGAAGATGATGATATTGGAGGATGTTGATGATACTGATGCTGATGAAGAACAATAAATGAGGAAAGTTGAAGAAAATTTGGATCAAACAGTGATGAAAATGAAGCAAAACGATAAGGTGAAATGTTTCCAATTTCAAATTTTGGTGAAAGAGCATATGCATTGCATTGTTGTGTGTGATAAAGATCTGTACAACTTTAGGAAAATCAAGTAGAATGAAGATAGCAAACCTCTGGTATGGTTTTGCATGAAGCATGAACAACTAGAAATTATATGACTAGAATCAGTTAGTAGATTAGAGACTTTTGGGAGTGAAAGCTTGGGAATGTGATGGCATGCTTAGACTGAGTGCCTGTATATGCTGATGGATTTGAACACTTAGTGAGTGGGATTCTTTGGGTTCTACTATTTCTTGTGAGATTCTACCTCCATATGGATCATTATTTAGAGAGAACCTTCATACTTAAGCCAACAGTATATGTGTGTGCATGTTCTTAGCGCACTATGATGGGCTAGTAGGCGGGTGGAACAACCTTGGACAGGTGATCAAGGCCATGAGCTGATGCTAGTTTCATTGTAGGCATGACCTATTTGTTGTCATGTGCCTCCATGGGTCAGTAGGTGGGTGGAGCCACTCTGGCCAGGTGGTCAGGGCCACGAGCTGATGTCGATTTCATGTAGGGCTGATGCTGTGTGTCATGCACTATGTCGGGTCGGAAGATAGGTGGGGTAAAATTGGATGGGTGGACAAGTCTATGAGTGGCACACGATTTTGGCATAGGAAAACTTGTGAAAATAAAAAAAAAGAAAAGTGCTAAGCTGAGATAAAGGCTAAAAATAAATAAACCAAAAAGAAAAAGAAAGAGAAAAATAAAAAAGTAAATTAAAAGAAAAAGATCGGATGGAGATTTGGACAGTAGGAGATTAATAGGGGAAATAAGGGCATATTCTACAAACTTAGTTAGTAGAAGTTTAAGTATATGCTAGTACCTAGGATAAGTTGTTGGATCTGAACAAGTTGAACAAGCAAAAGATCTACAAAGCCTACGGTTTATTCATATAGTTACTTGACTGATCGTGGAAGCAAAAACATAATAACGTTTTTGTGAAGCTTGCATCTGCTTTAATTTCTGAGATTTATACTAATCTTTATAAATTTGCATGGAGTGCATGAGATGATGCTTTAATTTTTGAAAAGAAAGACATTAAAATAAAAAAGAGTTTTAAAAAGACTCGTGATACACTTCGATTGGATTTTGTAGGTTGGCCCATCACGACGATGTGCAGGTTTAGTGAGGATGGATGTCGGGATGAAATCCCTCAGGAAAGTGTACATCAAACTTTTTCAAGTTCATTGATTTTCTGGTTATGGTGTGATGATTTGAGTGTGAAAGATTTATAATCTGTGCATGTTTTGGTTGATTTAATTAATGCAAAACCATGTCAATTATGTACTCTAGGCTTGTATATTTGTAAATAGTTCATTAACTTAACTCTTGAACCTTGAAACCCTAGGTTTGACCTTGAAACCCCTTGAAAACCCGCATTTTACCCCATAAAAACCTAACCCAAACTCTTAGAAACCCTTGGAGTTTAGGCCCTAAATGTAAATAAACCCTTAAATTAAAGTGCCGAACCTTAATTGTAGGCAAACCCTAACTTTGCCTGATTGAAATGCTAGATTAGAACCTTAGAATTGGCATTTACCTTAAAAGAAAAAGATACAAAAATAGAAAAAGAAAATTAAAAAATAAAAGAAGAAAAACCAAAATAGAAATAAGTAATGGGATTTTCCCAAAATGGCAGATGAACATGCAAGATGATTCTAGAAATATAAAGTTAGAGAAGGAGGTTAGAAGATTCTAGAGGTCTCCTAGAGGGGGGGACCTATAAATAGGTGCTCAAATCTCATTTGTTTCTCCCCATGGATCTTCTTTGTGGATCTTCTCTCCAGGTGTAGTTCTTATCCCTCTCAAAGATTTGAAGACTGAAGCGAAGCATTACCCCCATGGATTTTCTCTCTTGGTGGTGGTTCTCATGATTTTAAGAGTATGAGTCAAAGTAAAGTAAAGAAATTTCCATGATTTGCTGAGAAGCTCAAAGATTGAAGATTGAAGACCGAAGACTGAAGCAAAGATTAGCCCCGTGGATCCTCTTGTGGATCTTCTCTCTAGGTCTAGGTTGTTTTTTAAGATTTGAAGTTGAAATTTTTGAAGACATAAGTGAAGCATTATACCCTCATGGATTCTCTCGAGGTCTAGGTGTTTTTTCATGAGTGTAGAGTAGGTTTCTTGCATCATTACCTCATCTCTAGAATCAACACACCATCTCTTGACAAGGCTCAAGTGAATTGAAGAAACTTTGTTGCGAGGTAAATTTTTTGGTTGCCCCCTGCTAAAGTACCGAACGTATAAGTCTACTGCAGCAACATACACTGTTCATGAGAAGATGGTTCATAAATGCAAACAATATCAAATGCCCATTCTTCATTTTGCATAAGATTGGCAAACTTTGTTTTAGGTGTAGAGGCCTTTGCAACAACCATTCCAACCTCTTTTGAAACCAATTTTGGAAAACACTTTATGACATGATCATTTTGTTTACAATATCTACAAACCAATTTCTACTTTTCTATTTTCTTCTCATCTTTGTCTTCCTTTTTTAAATGTGCAGAATTAGTTGATTTCTGCTTACTAGTAGATGAGGTCTATTTACCTCCTCCCTTTTGATTAGCTAAGAAAGTTTGATTTGCTACATGCATGATGGATGTGTTGTGCATGGATTGATCTTCTTGCAACAAAAGAGAGATGAATTTCACAAATTTTAAGGCATTTGGATTGCCTTTCATCATCAACCAAATAGAAGCAAAAATCTGATATGAATCTGGAAGACCATTCAAAATAGTCTGCACAAGTGAACTGTCTAGCAAGACTTCATCAGTAGAAATCAACTATTCCTTCAAATTTTTGACCTTTGTCAAAACATTTTCCATAGAATCTCCTTCATTCATATTCTCACGCTTCAACTATTTCTTGCCTAGTACAAAGTGGTAAGTGTATCCCAAGAATCCTTTACTATTTTGCAAGAGAAAATGTGAGGGATAATGGCACATTTGACATACAAAGCTATTAGTGCATGTGCCTAAGCATCTCTGCCATCTAAACAAAGTTGCTCTACATTAGGTGCAATAGGAACCAGCAACAGGAATAGGAACCTGAAGATCATCATCTTCAACATCATCTGCATCACCTTCAATAACTATATTTGCAGGTGTAGTAGGTCGTTTTTCAACACCTTGCACAACATTCCATAGTCCTTTTGCAACCAATACATGAAACATCATATATGCCCATAATGGGTAACTAGATCTAATCTATCATCAATAGCCAACATACAAAATACATCATTACTTTCAGCATGGCCACTTACTAAGATACCATGATTCAAAAAAATGATTGTATCTCAAAAAATTGAACATAATTACCTTATCAAGCTCTACTAGATCTATAGCAGACTTCAAGGTGCTTGTATTAAGGACCCAAAAACTGTATATTTCTTTGGCACAAAAGGATGAAATTGCCTACACATGCACTGGCATAGTGCACTCAGAGGTTGAAAAAGCTCAGATTGTGAATTCGATACCACAAAGCACAAGATGGCTGCCCTCCACTAGGTCCACAAGTTGTGTTATATGATCACCATTCTGAACTCGTCTCTACACCTGTACAAAGAATTAGAATGCTATTTTGCAAACTTATAGTAGACTATAAGAGCTAACCAACAAAATTTAAATCATCCCAAATGGATATTCTAGCTGGCAGAACCACCCTCTGCAATAGAGGGGGTGGGAGGGGTTTGATGGGGATGGAGGGGTGGAGGGGCGGCGGGGGATGGAGGGGGGGGGCGGTGGTGTGCGGGGGGTCGAGGAGGAGGGAGGGGCTGTGGTGTGCGGGGGGTGGAGTTGTTGGGAGGGGGTGGAGGGGGGGCAGGAAGAGGGGGGTGCGCGGGGGGTCGAGGTGGTGGGAGGGGGTGGAGGGGTGGTAGGCAGAGGGGTGCAGCTGCGGGGTACCGAGGGGAGGGTTGGGGAGGGGGGTTGAGGGGGTTGGAGGGGGTGAGGGGGGTGGTGGACGGCGGGGAATTGAGGGGGATGGAGGGGGGTGAGGGAGAGATGAGGGCGCGCGGAAGGCAGAGGGGGTGGGAGGGGTTTGATGGGATGGAGGGGGGTGGGGCGCTAGCGGTAGGATGAGGAGGCACGCGGGGAGGGTTGGGGAGGGGGGTGGAAGGGGTTGGAGGGATTGAAGGGGGTGGGGCGCACCGGTAGGATGAGGAGGCACGCGAGGAGGGTTGGGGAGGGGGGTGGAGGGGTTTGGAGGGATGGAGGGGGGTGGGGCGCTGCGGTAGGATGAGGAGGCAAGCGGGGAGGGTTGGGGAGGGGGGTGGAGGGGGTTGGAGGGATTGAAGGGGGTGGGGCGCAGCGGTAGGATGAGGAGGCACGCGGGGAGGGTTGGGGAGGGGGGTTGAGGGGGTTGGAGGGGGTGAAGGGACGTGGGGCGGTGCAGGTAGGAAGAGGGGCGCCGAGGGGAAGGTTGAGGAGGGGGGTGGAGGGGGTTGGAGGGATTGAGGGGGGTGGGGTGCGGCGGTAGGATGAGGAGGCACGCGGGGAGGGTTGGGGAGGGGGGTGGAGGGGTTTGGAGGGATTGAGGGGGGTGGGCGCTGCGGTAGGATGAGGAGGCACGCGGGGAGGGTTGGGGAGGGGGCTGGAGGGGGTTGGAGGGATTGAGGGGGGGGGGGGTGCTGCGGTAGGATGAGGGGGCACGCGGGGAGGGTTGGGGAGGGGGGTTCAGGGGGTTGGAGGGGGTGAAGGGAGGGGGGGCGGTGCGGTAGGAAGAGGGGCGCCGAGGGGAATGTTGAGGAGGGGGGTGGAGGGGGTTGGAGGGATTGAGGGGGGTGGGGTGCGGCGGTAGGATGAGGAGGCACGTGGGGAGGGTTGGGGAGGGGGGTGGACGGGTTTGGAGGGATGGAGGGGGTGGGGCGCTGCGGTAGGATGAGGAGGCACGCGGGGAGGGTTGGGGAGGGGGGTGGAGGGGGTTGGAGGGATTGAAGGGGGTGGGGCGCAGTGGTAGGATGAGGAGGCACGTGGGGAGGGTTGGGGAGGGCGGTTGAGGGGGTTGGAGGGGGTTGGAGGGGGTGAAGGGAGGTGGGGCGGTGCGGTAGGAAGAGGGGCGCAGAGGGGAAGGTTGAGGAGGGGGGTGGAGGGGGTTGGAGGGATTGAGGGGGGTGGGGTGCGGCGGTTGGATGAGGAGGCACGCGGGGAGGGTTGGGGAGGGGGGTGGAGCGGTTTGGAGGGATTGAGGGGGGTGGGGCGCTGCGGTAGGATGAGGAGGCACGCGGGGAGGGTTGGGGAGGGGGGTGGAGGGGGTTGGAGGGATTGAGGGGGGGGGGGCGCTACGGTAGGATGAGGGGGCACGCGGGGAGGGTTGCGGAGGGGGATTGAGGGGGTTGGAGGGGGTGAAGGGAGGGGGGGCGGTGCGGTAGGAAGAGGGGCTGCCGAGGGGAATGTTGAGGAGGGGGGTGGAGGGGGTTGGAGGGATTGAGGGGGGTGGGGTGCGGCAGTAGGATGAGGAGGCACGCGGGGAGGGTTGGGGAGGGGGGTGGAGGGGTTTGGAGGGATGGAGGGGGGTGGGGCGCTGCGGTAGGAGGAGGAGGCACGCGGGGAGGGTTGGGGAGGGGGGTGGAGGGGGTTGGAGGGATTGAAGGGGGTGGGGCGCAGCGGTAGGATGAGGAGGCACGCGGGGAGGGTTGGGGAGGGGGGTGGAGGGGTTTGGAGGGATGGAGGGGGGTGGGGCGCTGCGGTAGGATGAGGAGGCACGCGGGGAGGGTTGGGGAGGGGGGTGGAGGGGTTTGGAGTGATAGAGGGGGGCGGGGCGCTACGGTAGGATGAGGAGGCACGCGGGGAGGGTTGGGGAGGGGGGTGGAGGGGGTTGGAGGGATTGAAGGGGGTGGGGCGCAGCGGTAGGATGAGGAGGCACGCGGGGAGGGTTGGGGAGGGGGGTGGAGGGGGTTGGAGGGATTGAGGGGGGTGGGGCGCTGCGGTAGGATGAGGAGGCACACGGGGAGGGTTGGGGAGGGGGGTGGAGGGGGTTGGAGGGATGGAAGGGGGTGGGGCGCAGCGGTAGGATGAGGAGGCACGCGGGGAGGGTTGGGGAGGGGGGTTGAGGGGGTTGGAGGGGGTGAAGGGAGGTGGGGCGGTGCGGTAGGAAGAGGGGCGCCGAGGGGAAGGTTGAGGAGGGGGGTGGAGGGGGTTGGAGGGATTGAGGTGTTGGGGTGCGGCGGTAGGATGAGGAGGCACGCGGGGAGGGTTGGGGAGGGGGGTGGAGGGGTTTGGAGGGATTGAGGGGGGTGGGGCGCTACGGTAGGATGAGGAGGCACGCAGGGGAGGGTTGGGGAGGGGGGTGGAGGGGTTTGGAGGGATGGAGGGGGGTGGGGCGCTGCGGTAGGATGAGGAGGCACGCGGGGAGGGTTGGGGAGGGGGGTGGAGGGGGTTGGAGGGATTGAAGGGGGTGGGGCGCAGCGGTAGGATGAGGAGGCAGGCGGGGAGGGTTGGGGAGGGGGGTGGAGGGGGTTGGAGGGATTGAGGGGGGTGGGGCGCTGCGGTAGGATGAGGAGGCACGCGGGGAGGGTTGGGGAGGGGGGTGGAGGGGGTTGGAGGGATGGAAGGGGGTGGGGCGTAGCGGTAGGATGAGGAGGCACGCGGGGAGGGTTGGGGAGGGGGGTTGAGGGGGTTGGAGGGGGTGAAGGGAGGTGGGGCGGTGCGGTAGGAAGAGGGGCGCCGAGGGGAAGGTTGAGGAGGGGGGTGGAGGGGGTTGGAGGGATTGAGGGGGGTGGGGTGCGGCGGTAGGATGAGGAGGCACGCAGGGAGGGTTGGGGAGGGGGGTGGAGGGGTTTGGAGGGATTGAGGGGGGTGGGGCGCTGCGGTAGGATGAGGAGGCACGCGGGGAGGGTTGGGGAGGGGGGTGGAGGGGGTTGGAGGGATTGAGGGGGGGGGGGGGTGCTGCGGTAGGATGAGGAGGCACGCGGGGAGGGTTGGGGAGGGGGGTTGAGGGGGTTGGAGGGGGTGAAGGGGTTGGGCGGTGCGGTAGTCGAGGGGGAGGGAGGGGGGGCTGTGGAGGATGAGGCCACGGGTTTGTGTGTGCTTTTGTATTTATGGCCAGGTGGGGACAATTTGCTGGTGGCGTTGGTGGAATAAGGTGGGCTTGTCGTTGGTGGCTGGGCGATTTAGAGGGTCAGCGCTTGGGTATTGCAGAGACTTCTTAGTGAAGATGGGAGGAATGGATGTTCTTCTTATATAGCAAGGGGAATGAAGGGCTTACCTCAGAGCAAAGAATGGTGTAGCACAAAAGGTAGTTCAAAAGAGAGGAGATGACAATGTTAATCTCATCCATCCGAGAGATAAACAAAGGAAAGGGCATAATTGAAAGTTATTGAACAAAACTAAGAGCCATTCAAAAAAAATTGACGCCCATTTTTATTTAATGATGAAATTCTATTATTTTTATCGATGAAGAACATTTGCGCCCAAAATTGCGTTAGCTGCTTTATTACTACTTATTAAAACAATCCAAAAACAATTAGAAAAAAAGATAAAGGAAAATGCAATGGTTATGATACTTGATAATAAGCCTTGATTCTGGAAATGTTTACTAAAGGTAGGGTGTTGCCAGCGAGGGTTTCCAATTGCACAGCACCCCAATGCAGTATCTTTAGCACGCGAAAAGGTCCTTCCCAGTGAGGGATCCATTTCCCTTTTGCAGTCGAATGAGGGTTAGGTTTATGGAGAAGAACTAACATGCCTGCCTCGATGTTGTTTTTCCACAGATGTCGATCATGCGCCTCCTTCCGTTTCCTTTGAGTCTCTATCAATTGTTTGGTTGCTAGTAGACGAATCTCCTCCACTTTATTTAAAGCTCCTAGCCTCTGAGAGACATCACAATCCTTCTTTCCCTGCATGAATGCTATCTTAGGCGATCCATGTAAAAATTCAAAGGGCTCGATGGGTAATATGCCATAAACCAGTTGGAATGGAGAATATCCAGTGGCCTCTTTGTAGGCTAACCTGTATGCCCAAAGTGTACCTAAGTACGCACTGCCCCATGAAGTTGGTTGCAACATACACTCCTTTCTTAACATTGAAATTAGAACCTTATTTGTAGACTCAGCCTGTCCATTTGCTCGTGGATAGTAAGCACAAGAGGTCCTATGAAGAATTCTGTACCTGTTGAAGATTTCTTGCAGGACTTTATTGACAAAATGGGTGCCTTGATCAGTACAAATTTCAAGTGGACAACCAAACCTGCAAATGATGTTACTATAAATGAAATCAGCAACAGTTTGGGCGGTGCAATCTGTGGAGGCAATAGCTTCAGCCCACTTGGTTGCATAATCTGTAGCTATCAGGAGATATTTTTCTCTTTTTGGAAAAGCGGGAGGGTAGATGGGCCCTACAAAATCTAGCCCCCACTTCTCAAATGGTTGCCAGGAGGTGGAAATAACCAAGGGGTTATTTCTCTGCTTTGTTGGTTTAGGTCCACACCTTTGGCAAATATCACATGCCTTACCCCATTCATCTGCATCCCTGAAAATTGTAGGCCACCATAGACCCGCATCTAGTATCCTCTGACTCATAATATGTCCTGGGAGGTGCCCACCACCTGTTCCTTCATGTGCAGAGTGAAGGATTTCCCTCACTTCTTCTTCTTCCAAACACTTCCTGAACCGATCATCTTTGCCTTGTCTGTACAATTTATCCTCTATGAAGGTATATGGTCTACTCTTGATGAGCAGGCTCTTCTTTTGTACAGCACTCGCCTTTTCTGGATACAATCCAGTTCTAATGAAATGTTTAATGTCATAATACCATCCTTGAGCTTTTACCGCAAACAAATGAGCATCTGGAAAGTCATCATTGATTCCACTAGATTGATTCATCATATTTATTCTGGATAGGTGATCCGCCATAACATTGTCTTTCCCTGGTTTATGGACTACAGAAAAATCGAATTCTTGGAACAACAATAACCACCTCCATATTCTACCGGTGGCCTGGGGCTTGTTGAGTAGATATTTTAGTGGTTGGTGATCTGATATAATAATAAATTTTACCCCCAATAAGTAAGGGCGGAATTTTTGAACGGCAAAGACCATTACTAGTGCTTCCCTTTCAGTAGTACTGTAATTCCTTTCAGCCTTGGTCAAGATTCTACTGGCATATTGAATTGGCCTGTCCATTTTAAATTCTTCACTGGGTTGAGTCAGGACTGCCCCCACTGCATATGCACTGGCATCGACATGTATATGAAAGATTTTTGACCACTCCGGGGTGACCAAGATAGGAGCACACACTAACCGTGACCGTAATGTCTGATATGCTTTTTCCTCCTCTTCTTCCCATTTGAAAGGTACTTCCTTACCTGTGAGTCTAGTCAGAGGTCTAGCTATCTCTGCATACATTTTTATAAACCTTCTATGATAACCGGTATGCCCCAAGAAACTCTCGATCTCTTTAGGAGATTTAGGTTTAGGTAACTTTAATATGGAAAGAATTTTGTCAGGATCTAGGGCCATACCTTTAGCCGATACCACATGTCCTAAAAGGGTTCCTTCTGTCACGAGGAAATGACATTTATTTGGATTAAGCTTTAACTTAGTTTCTCTGCATCTTTGGAAAATATTCTGCAGCTGCCTCAAGTGCTTGGTCCAAACAATCTAGATGAGTTTCCTTGTGAGATCCTGAAAATGAAGAGAAGTCATCCATGAAGATTCTAAGTGATTCCAGCAATAGGGGGCCAAAAATGAGATTGACCGTTCTGTTAAATGTGGCTGGAGCATTTCTGAGCCCAAATGGCATTTTTACATACACATACGTTCCCCAAGGTGTGATAAAAGCAGTCTTTTCACGATCCTCTGGGTGTATTGATATTTGATTATAGCCACTGAACCCATCCATAAAACTATATAGTGCATGCCCAGCCACTTCTTCAATGACCTGTTCTGCAAAATGCATAGGGAACCCATTTGGAATGGTCACCTTGTTGAGAGCTCTAAAGTCCACACAAATTCTGATTTTATTAGTATTCTTCTTTGGTACTATGACCATAGGCGAGAGCCACTCTGAGTGTTCCACAGGAATGATGATTCCTGCATCTTCCATCTTTTGGATTTCCACATAGACAGCTTCGGCATACTTTGGATTAAGTCTATAACTCCTTCCTCTGATGGGCCTGGCTCCATCAACCAGAGGGATTCTGTGCTCTCCATAAGATGCAGGCACTCCTTCTAAGTCTTTATAATGCCAGGCAAAAACATCTGCATACTGGGTCAAGAATGATTTTACCTTTTCCAGGAGCTGTGGGTGGCTCCACAACCAAGTGGCCACCAGAACTGGTTGATTATTGTTTTGAGTGCATAAGTGTACTTCTTGGACCGGATTTCTTGTTACCATATTATCTTCGTGAGCATTTGCTTCCTTGTCTTCTTCTACTAGCTTTTCGTGCATTGCTTCATAAGCAGGTGTATTTTGGACTTCGATGTGTTCCTCCTTGTCCTGCATCCATCCTGCAGGGATTTCTTGAATTGGGAAAGAACATTCAACCTCAGAATTTTTACCTTGTTTTTAGCTTTGGAAACTTCGTTATCTGATGCTGACACATCCTCCTCCAATTTGTATTTGAGGGGTATCTTCCTGCCCCTTCTGTGGTCAGTGATGGGTTCTCCCAATCCATCAACCTGGACCTTTCCCTTGTCTTCATCATAGCCTCCAATCGTGCCAGGATTATCAAGAAAAATTCCAAAGCAAGAAGAAGAGTTGCCGGCATGAAGCCAACTTAAAATATCCTCTTCTTCCTCAAAATCTATTTGGGGTTGATCCTCCACTTCTGCTTCCATGCAAATGCTCACTGTTTGCATCATACTAGTGTTTCCTTGATTGTCTGGGCCTTCTTCTAAATGAATTTGTGTCAGCTCCTGCCCTTTCTTTTGTACCCACATAGTGTCCTTACCCCAATCATGAATGACATTGGCATGCCTCAGCCAAGGTCTTCCAATTAAGAGAGGGAATCCTCCTTCAACCTGGGGCAATCTTAAAACCACAAAATCCAGAATGAATAGATTACCTTGTACTTCAAGTGGAACTTTTGGGATTACCCCCAAGGGCCTTACTTTGCTCTGATCTGCCAAAGTAACTGTGAAATTTGCAGGTCTTGAAGGGTGGAGTCCAATCCTTTTCATGGTATGTTCAGGCATCAAATTAATGCCAGAACCACCATCTACAATAACACCTTGAAATTCATGGCCCTTGATCGATATTGTAAGCCGAGGGCTTTTATAATCTGTAAGGGGTGCTTCCCCCCTAATTATCCCTTTATGTAAGATAGCAGTCTTAGCCACTAAGCTTGTCGTAGAAGCCTCATCAATTATCTGCAATAATTCTGACCTGAATTTCCCATCCATCTTTATTAAATAAAAAATACTAACCTCCTTCTTAATTGACTTGAGTAGTTTTGAAGCCTCTGACTCTTTAAGAAAGTGAGCTTCATTTGCTTTGCCAAACTCTTCTTGAGCCCTGTTGAAGGCATGCCCAATGGCATCACTGGTGCCTGTGAGACATTCATTGTGGTTTGTGTCTGTACTTGTAGTATCTTTGTCTTCAATTGCAACTCTGTCTTTGTTCAATTCCTTAATTATCAATTCTTGATTTTCTACCACTTTTGCCGTTCCCTTGCTTCTTGTCTGTACTGCAAAAGATTCGAGTTCTTCTAATTGTACCACTCTAGTGGATGGTGAGGGTTCATTCACCTGAGGTAATGTCTCCTCCTTGAATACAGAGATCATTTGGAGATGGGGTCCGGAAGTAGAGGCTTGATTCTTAGGACAACAGTTTGTATAGTGATCTCTGGCCTCTGGACAATTCCTGCAAGGAGGTGCATTTTCCGGAAGGGTGCACCTAGATTGGTAGTGCCCACATTCTCCACATCTGAAGCAAATAATTGGCCTTCTAGGCCCATTTGCAAGGTTAGTTCTCGATCTAGGATTATAGTTATTACCTTGGTTTGTTGCTGCTGCCATTACATTTGCTGGTGGCAAGAGCCCTCCTTGTGTCCAGTATGTCGTTGTCGGCATTCCCCTTACTTGGCATTCATGGGCCTCATGCCCAATCTTCCTGCATAATTGACAAGTCACATTTAGCAAAGGACATTCACTTACAATGTGTCCTTGCTTGCTGCACATGGAGCACCAGAGTCCGTTCTTAATGCCGCCTCCTTTTAGTTCTTGCAACTCTTGCCTCAGCTGAGCTAGTTCCTCTGCTTGGGCTTCCTCTTCCTTTTGGAGCTTGAGGGCTTCAATCTCTCTTCTCAGCTGAGCTACAGTAGTCTCCTCCTCTGTATAGGGCTTATTCCTTTTCAAGCCCTCCAGTTCCCTTCTTAACTGGCTCACTGGGTCCTCCAGTTCTGTACCATATGATGGTTGGGAAGAAGTTGCACCATACTGGTGCCTTATCTGTTCCAAGCGGGTGGCCGTATTGATGAATTCCTCAACAGAGGCAGTAGGTAGCACTAACTCTTTTATTTTGCATTGGGTGACCACAGGTAAAGGTTTGGCTAACCACTTCTTGACGAAGAAGTTGTGTGGTGGATCCGGTAGTTTAGCCATTAATGCTTTGGCCCTGGTCACGAATTCGGGGAACTTCTCTCCTAGACCCAACTTCAAGTGATTTTCAGCAAACTGGCTAAACCACTTGTCTGCCAGACCTTCCAATGTGGTGGGGAAGAGTATCAAGAAAGCATCTTCCCTACCCATTAGTCCCCTAGTCTTACATAATGCAAGAAATCGTCGAATGTGCTCATCTGGGTCCTCATGGGCTAAACCTCTGAAGGAGGGAAATTTTATGTTTAATCTGGAGAGCAAGATTTCTAGGTCCACCTGTCCTGCCATGCTTCCTACCGATGAAGTCGATGAAAGTGGACTCGATGATCTTCTGTTCGTCTTTCTTCTGGTCTGCTTGCACTTGATTCTCAAGGTTTGTGACCGGGTCGCGGTCATGAGCTATTCATAGTCCACTTAAAATGAGACACTTTGATAAAAGTATGTACCTTTTGGCCCACTGGAGTAATGCTGTCGACACTGGAATATTGTCCTCCAATGGAAATATATAGTCTCCTATGCTCAAAGCTCCTTGGATGTCCCACCGGGCGTGCCAAATTTGTTGGGGATTCGTGGACAAGAAGGAGTTTGAGGGTTTGTAGGAGAAAAAGGAGATGATGAGAATGGAATAACAGTGAGAACTTCTGCAAAGGAATACTCTTGGAAACCTTGAATATTGATTATCCTTCAACAATTACAATGACTGCGCACAGTCTAATCAATGACTAAATACCACTTCAGAGAATATCAATTACTGAAGACCAATTATCTCAAGTCCTCTACCAGCGGCCTCTCGTGCACCAATCCTTCACTTGCTTCCCGCTTCCCTTGTGCACACCTTGCACTAAGCTTCCGCCAAGCTAAGGAATTGGTATCATGGCGCACACACGCAATAAACCTTGGAACTCTTGGAATCCAACCCGCCTTCTCTGCACACTTTCCTCTTGACACCTCTTGCACTCTTGAATGTCGTCGCACACTGGAGGCTCTTCTTGCTTCCTCTCTTGCTTCCTCCGAAGCTCTCCCTTGCTCCTAGCTCTCAGTGTCCCCAAGAATAGCCTTTGTCCTTCTTTTGTTGAGTCCGCCGGTTCGCGCACTCTAACTGCAATACAATCTTGGTGTCCTTTCAATGTCCCAAGATTGTCTTTTTTAACTGGTCCTCAACGATTCGCTACTTTGTCCTGTAGTGACTTTAGAACAAGAGTGACTTTCCAAATAAAATTTTTGATTGGGCGGCCTATTTCCACCTTTGCGTACGCGGCCTTCCACCTTCACCTTTCCTTTTAATTCTTTACTTTTGCACCTTAAGATTTTAAATTCATCCTTTGAACCTTACGAGAAGAAATACTTTGCACCTTTAGTTTCAACCGGTTAGGGCTCTACAACAAGGTATTTTGGATTAAAATACTACTTGTAATTACACTCAAGGTTAGCAAGACCAGTGGTATGAGGGCAATCTATCATTTAGTTTAGATGGGTTTGGAGTCACATTTTATGGGACTTTCTTCTATATTTCATAGGATTCTATGGTTTATTATCTCCATTATGGTATAGTCAAGCCTATCAGCTTAGCACTTTACACTTGCTTCTTATACTATTACTCTATAGAGTATACATCTTATGGACTTAGGTCATTTTGAAGATGGGAGTGATAGTTTAAAAGTTGAGTGAACATGGGAGATAGTAAGCACCACTCAGATGGTTTGCCACCTTTAAAATGATCTCATATGCGGCTTCTTAAGGGGAAGGATATGGGAAAACAACACATAGAGATGACCATGTACATAGAGTACATGGGGTTCAAGGGAGTCTGAGCACTTTCTTCTACCATCATGGACATTTCATCTACATTTTCAAGGACAAAAATGCTTTCAAGGGGAAGGAAATGCCACATGATGTATATATGGGGGTCTGGAAGAGCATGCCATGTGGCATCATTTTGGATGGACTCCACATTTGGTAGAGGCAAGGATGAGAAAGCCCTCTCATCATTGGAGATGAGAGGAGGATGATTTGGACATGGCTGGAAGGAAAACGAACATCTCTGTGTGTTGATGGAGCACAATTGGGTGGCAAAAGAAGAGCAAACCTATTACAAGATCATCGGAATGGCTAAACACATAGAACGATAGGAATTCAATACAGGATCTTAAATCAACCTTGCTTCTAAAGCATTCCACAGGCACACTGCACACACCCACAGTCTAGCCTCTCTCTCCCCACGCATCTGCTTCCACACTTTTTTCATTATGCAAAAAGGTACAAGTGTTACGCTACATCCTTTCGATGTGCATCTTTTCTTATTACATTTTTTGGTAATTACTATTACATTCCGGCGGCCTAGCACACCACATATGTGCACTTGAATCTACTAGAGAACATGTTTGGTTCACAATACCTTGCACCTGAGAGCTGCAATAAACTTATAAATACTCTACTTGGGAAAACTATATCAAGGTTGGTTGAGTAGTGAGTTTGTAGCCATTTCTTAAGAGAAGCACAATAGTTTGATTGAACCAAATTCTTGGTATATATTGAATATTATTGGGTGTTCAACGCGGAGGGAGATAATCCAAGCGGATATTTGTTGTTCTCTCCTTACCTCTCTCCCTGTCTTTCTCTCTCTCTCTCTCTCTCTCTCTCTCTCTCTCTCCTAAAGGAGTTCTTCTTTGCAAGCCTACAGACTCTAAGCTCTTATGGCCTAGACCACCCATGTGCAATCATTGGAGGATTGAAAATTTGTTGATGGTAGACCATGGTTAATTCTTTAGAGGCTCAATCATAATCGTTTTAATCTCTTTCGTGCATATGTGAATATGTCAAATAGTTCGACTTTGCATAACTTATCAATTTTGAGATTTTCTACTCCAATTCCATTGAAGAGAGCCTTGCAATCAATGTGTTCTTCCTTTATCTACACATAAGGCAGCAAATGGGCTATTTTTTTGCCTCTCTCCACTCATATAATGGAAGATATCTTTCAAGAATTTAAATTTCGAGAATGTGAGTAGTAAGGAAAAAAGGAGGTTGATTTTCATCAAACAAGTCAAAGAGGAAGAAATCTTGGAGTATAGGTGAAGTTTGGAAGCTTTATTCCACCTTTGGAGTATTGGAGATTATGATATGGATTTGGAAAAGTTTAGCTTGCACGATTCGTTCCACGATGAGTGTCATGGTGAAGTACGCTTGTGAAACTCATAGTTTTTAATATTTACTGCACACTTTATTCTTTCTTTTTGAAAGTACTCTATGGTAAGTAGAACACGGTGGAGAGTATCATGTAAAGAGATAATAATATAGAGAATGTGCATGTCTTGCATCTTACACTTAGACATGATACATATGAAGAACATGTGCATGAAGAAAAACATGTAGGCATCAATTTATGAATAGAGCATCAAGATACACTTATGGAAGAATTAGAAGATAATGAATTCTACATGATGTGAAGGCTAAATAGTAGGATTAAGCAAAGTAGCTAATATTCTAAACAAGAAATTTGAATTAAATACTTTTGTAAATAAAGTAAAATATGCGTTGGGGAGTATAATTAGCCTACTCCAAACTACTAAGGGTGAAGAAATTATATGACCAAAGAGTCTCGGATTGACTTATCCAAAAAGAGCTAGATATATGGAAAGCTTTCAAATTCCTCTCTTAGTGACAGTGGTGGAAAAATATAAGTCTCATCATATCTCCAATTTTTCTTGTGAATACCATGACCTCACTTATTCTCTCTAGCCCAGTGCCTTTACTGGTTGATCCCATAGGAGCATGATTAGACAAGTAACTAATGTGATTCCTAAAAGAAGATAAACCCATCTGGGTAGCATATGTTAGGAAAAGATTTTTGTGTTCTTCAATTATTAGGAAACGTTTAAGATAGAAAAAAGGTGTTTCTATCACTTTTTCATAAAAGTGATGTGACGTAAGATGATTTAAAACCGCTCTAAACCAATAGATATTTTTGAAGGTTAGTGTTATCACTTATGGAATGTTGAATTTAGGAATTTTATTTTTTAAGTTACTAACGTGTTTTGGTGTTTTGATAAAGTTCGTTAGGGTATGGATGTGCATGGACATTTCAGATGTGCCATGAAATAGGTAAGAGGAATTATATTATAAATATATATATTCTAAATAAAATGCCACATAGATGGTTCTTTCTAGGAAGTAGTAAAAATAGTGGTTAAAATCAGGTATATTTTGGACCTTCATTTACGTAAGTGTAAAAGCAAACGATCTAAGTAAAAGAGAGAAACTTTTTACTTTCATAGCTACTTCTTGAAGCGCTACTTTCATTATAATCTTTATTTTTTCCATGATAAAAATTTAATAAATACACACACTCGATAGACTCATCAAATAGAGTGCATCTAACAATGGTATTAGAGCCTGCATGCACCACTGCAGAGGGGTTCAATGTTGTTTGTTTTTGTGTTAGATACAAATGGTGATTGATTATCATCTTTATCTTTTTTTCTCTAATTTTGATTCCAATCTTTTTCTTTGTCTCTCTTTATAGAAATTTGGCATAAGTTTGGCATGTTTGGCTTCCTTGGCGTCCTTAGGGATCATTGCAAATGGTTGGCTATGTGCAAACATCTTTTCATTAAGGAGTGGTAATAAGGAGTCTCTCATCTACCAAGGAGGGGATTTGAACTCACAACCTCAAATTCAAGCCAAGTATTTTACCATTACAATATCCACTTGTGTTGTAACTCTACTCCTTTTTACTTACATTTAAGGTAACTTTCATCTCTCCTACTTTTCCAAATCCCAAGAACCATCCTTTCCTTTCCCATTTAACTTCAAGAATTCTTAAAATGGTTATAACATCTTTAGCAAGGGGGTTTCTTCTTCTACACGCCCATGGATGCTACACAAAATGGAGGACTTTGGTGAATCACCTCTACCTGGGATACGACTCGAACAAAAATTGGAGTTCCTATGGCATGGGCTTTGAGGTGCCTGAAACAAGATCCGAGCATCTCATAAAATACTTCAAAAGATGCATTCAAAATAGGACAACCTTGCAAGGGTGGTGAAGGGCCTTCATTCGGCTCAAGTTGATGGCATGCATTCCGAGTTTTGCATCAAGAACTTTCAATTTTCATGGTCTGATGATCAAAAGAATGAACAACTTGTTTTATCATGGTTATCCCAATTTGATGATTTTTATTTGCATGAATCATAGCCCAAAAGTGATTAAGTGAAGTTTGCTACTGAGTATTTATTGCAGAAAGCCCAACTATGGTAGATCACCCGACAACATGCAAGGCCTTTCAAGAGACATTTGACTCTTTTTCTTCCCCTCAGTTTCACCTGCATGTTCCACATTTGGTGGACCATGTTTGCATGGAACAAGAGTGATATTATTACAACTTACACATAGTGGTTTTGTAAAAGTCTAGTTCTTGTTCACATGCTTGAAATTGTTTCTACTTGTAGAGGAAGTATGAAGACAGTCTGGAGCTAGGGATCCAAGCCAAGATTCACACACCATCCTACAACTGCTTACAAAAGTATCTCGTTTGCTCATAATGTAGAGAAGGTGTTTTACTCTATTACAAAGCCGATCCATTCTCAACAATGGCATCAATGAACACCTTTTGTCAAGCCAACTTTCCCTTTGAAGCACAATTTTAGTACATCTTCTTATCCTAGTTTTCCATGAACTCCTTAATCCAACTACTAAACAATACATGAAGTCTCATTCCTCAAAACTAGCAATCCTCTTACCTTTCAAACTTCGACAATATATTCCTAATAGAAGTGGCCACGTATAACATGTTCGAATGATGGTAAAACTTAAGATACAAAAGTGAAGCTCACATTGATAGCTCTTCACTTGAAAAACATGGCTATGCCACAAGGTAAATCTGATG
The DNA here is from genome assembly GCA_020310875.1 of Ceratopteris richardii. NCBI lineage: Eukaryota > Viridiplantae > Streptophyta > Polypodiopsida > Polypodiales > Pteridaceae > Ceratopteris > Ceratopteris richardii. The sequence goes on along the minus strand of MU262565.1, from coordinate 15,386 downwards.
AGCATGTTTTCTACATAGATTCAGGTTGTTCAAATCATGTGGCAGGAAATGTGGCACTCCTATCAGATTTAGAAGATCTAAGGAATAAGCATGAGGTACAAACAGGAGATGATACAAAACTTCCTGTGGAGAAAATAGGCAATGTCAAAGCACCTAATGGAAACATCAACCTACTCAGTAAGGTACTCTATGTCCCTACCATTACAAAGAATTTGATAAGTGTTGGGCAGATAGTAGAGAAAGGGTTGCAAGTCAGGTTCACAAAAGCAGGAGCATTTGTTGAAGATCCAAGTCAAGGATTCAGAAGAATTGTAAAAGGTGAAAAGACAGGTAGATTGTTCACATTTGAATTACAGGACACTAGAAACATTGCTCTCTTTAATTATGGTAGTCAGAAACTCACAGAATTGGAAGTATGGCACAAAAGGTTAGCACATATTGGTGAAAGGTCATTAAAGCAAGATGGATCCAAAGGCAGAAAGGTTTGTATTTATTGGATATGACAACAATCAAAAGGGCTACAGGTTATACAACCCTACCAACAAAGGATTCTTGGTAAGCAGAGATGTAGTTTTTGATGAGAACAATTCATGGTATGAAGATTCATGCAGGAAGATCAATTTACCATATGATCTTGAAGAAGATTTTCCAAAGCTTGGTAGAGAACAATCAAAGATTGAAGAACAAGACACCTCAGAGGATGATGAAGAATCTCACATGGAAAAGATCAAAGCATGGAAGTCTAAAGGTAAAGCAAAATTGCAGGAACTTGGACATGAGGCAAAATCATCACATCATGGCCTAAGAAGATCTATGAGGGAAAAGAAAAAACCAGAAAGGTATGGGTTTGATACCTCATTAGTAACTAAACATTCTATCTACATAGCACAGGACATAAACCAAGAGGAGCCATCATCATTTGAAGAGGCCAAAGCAAAAACAGAATGGAAGCATGCAATGAAGGAAGAGATTGAAGCACTTGAGGAAAACAACACTTGGGATTTGGTGCCCAAGACTTCATCCATGAAGGTAATAGGCTCAAGATGGGTCTATAAACTCAAGAAGAATTCTGATGGTTCAATTAACAGGTATAAGGCAAGGCTTGTAGCAAAAGGCTTTGCACAAACTCAGGGAATTGATTATGAGGAGACCTTCTCTCCTGTGGCAAAGATGCCTACTATTAGGGTTTTGCTTAGTATTGCCTCTTCCAAAAATTGGAAGATACTTCAACTAGATGTAAAGAATGCATTCTTGAATGGTTGGATAACAGAAGAGGTATATATGGCACAACCACCTGGTTTTGAGAATCAAGTTTATCCTGATTATGTGTGTAAACTTAACAAAGCATTGTATGGTCTCAAGCAAGCTCCAAGAGCTTGGAATTTCAGGCTTGTTTCATTCTTGCAGGACAAAGGCTTTCAACCAAGCAAGGCAGATCCTTCACTCTTTATTAAAAAGAGTAATTCTGAGGTCATCTACCTATGTGTATATGTAGATGATATTATATTGACAGGAAATGATGCAGATGGTATGAAGAAGATCAAAGATCAGATGAGAGAAGAGTTCAAGATAAGTGATTTGGGTTCACTTACCTACTTCCTAGGTTTGGAAGTTGTCTACAAAGATCATGGTTTGTTTCTCACTCAAAGAAAGTACATTAAGGACATGTTGGCAAAATTCAAGATGCAAGATTGTAAGATTGCAGGTACTCCAATGGAGGTCAATCACAAATTGAACTCACATGAAGGGGAACTCATAGAGGACATCACATCATATCAAAGTCTAGTGGGTAGTCTCAACTATGCCACATTGACAAGAGTAGATATATGTTACAGTGTGAGTGTGCTAAGTCAATTTATGCACACACCAAGGAAACCACATATGGATGCTGCCAAAAGGATTCTCAAGTATCTCAAAGGATCCATAAATGAAGGACTTTATTATCCTTATGTATCTGATTTAGGTTTGAAGCTATTTTCTGATGCAGATTGGGCTGGCTCCAAGGAAGATAGAAGGAGCACTTCAGGTTATCTTACCTTTGCAGGTTCAAAGCTTATTTCATGGTCATCCAAGAAGCAACCCACAGTTGCTCTCTCTTCTACTAAAGCTGAATATAGAGGTCTTGCCATAGCTACACAAGAAGCTATGTGGATGAAGACATTATTCAAAGATCTTGGATTGGAGTTTGGAACTCCAACTATTTTTGGTGACAATATGAGTTCTATTCACTTGGCTGCTAATCCTATTTTTCATGCAAGGACTAAACATATTGAAGTTCATTATCACTATGTACGAGAGAAGGTTCTAAGCAAAGAGATTCAAATATCATATGTGTCCACTCATCAACAATGTGCAGATATTCTAACCAAAGCATTGGATGGTACAAAGCTTTGCAAATTCAAGGCTATGATTGGTTTGCAGGTAATCTTGGAAGATTGAAGACCTCAAGCATACTTGGCTTGAGGGGGAGCTGTTGGAGCAAGTCTATGACAAGCCTAAGTATTGGCTTGAGTCTCACAAAGTCTTAGAAGAAGCTTTAAAAAGAAGACTATGTAAAGTTCACTTGTGAACTACTTCTTGTAACTTTTGAAGAGTTTACTTAATGTAAAAGTAAAAGAATCTTAAGTGGTTGAGTCCACTTGATCAAGAATGGAAAGAGGAGCCACGAATTCATGATTTGTGGTAGGTAGAGAATCTAATCAATCATTGATTGATTGGAGAGTGATTGAGGGAAGTTAGCCTCCCAAACTCAACTATAAATAGATGGCAGTTTTAGTCGTGGTTAGAGAGACCTATGTGAAGACCTCCAAGAGCTGAGCTTTATGCCATATCAAGGTGTGATTACAAGGCACACATATGTATCAGTAAGTCATTGTATTGTACAAGCAATATACTTTCATTTTCATGATTATTTGGTTTCATCTTTCCATGTTCTTGTGAAGTGTACTACTCACTGCCATTACTCTCAGTTTTCTCAGTCAGCTTGCAGAGATGTTTTCTCTGAGCTTGGTGCATCATTTTCAGTGATTTAACTTGGTAAAATTAGCTCTATAAGTTTACTATATGCTCACAAATTTTCATGTCATTTGGATGTTGCAATCTTCAGTTATGTTCATTTGAAGTCAACAGGGTCTGTTCATCTTCACTTCTCTGTCAGGTACCCGACTTTTTTACTCATCTTGTCAGAGCCATTTCTCAGTGGTTACTTATCCAAATTCAGTGATTTAAAGCTTGTTGGATTCAGCTTACTGTCTAGTATAACCATACAAATTTGCATAATTATTGGACTTCTACAGTTTGAGTTATGTGGATTTTTCTGCTCACTGGTCTATTTCTGTAGCAGCCCGTGAAAATCGGGATGATGTCATCACTTGTTAAAACTCATTCTCAGTGTGTGGTTCATTATTTTTTATGAGATTACTCTTGAAAGTTAGCTCTTCAAGTTGCCTAGACTTCCCCAAGAGGAATTGAGCTAATTACTGCTGTGCTCAGAGAATTATGTAAAACACTGGACAGGTGTATAAACCAAGAATAGCAAGTTTTCACCTCTGAGCTAACTCCAACTTATCTGTTTTGATCTATCTTTTTGAGAGTGATCTTCCAAGGTACATAGGGTGTCTAATACATCCATTGGCAAGCTAAAAGGGCCCACCATATACTCCTGGAGTTCATTTGGCTGGTGTAGATCAAGGATTTTGCAACACCTCTTCATCTTCAAGCACATACCTATCCATCTCTTCACAGATACAATACTGAGAATCCTAACGATATGATACTAGTGTAAGTCACGATGCGATACCGCAAACTTGCACGATACAATACTAGAATTCGTCAGGATACGATACCTAGAGCATGCACAATACGATACTGCAACCTGGCACGATACGATACCCAAGGTTTAGGCGATACGATACTAGGAATCCTAACGATGCAATACCAGTGCAAGTCACAATACAATACCGCAAACTTGCACGATACGATACTAGAATTCGTCACAATACGATACCTAGAGCATGCATGATACGATACCCAGAAAATTCACGATATGATATCGCTCGATCAACGATACGATACTGGAATTGTGCGCGATACGATACCGCTCAGTCAACGATACAATACTGGAATTGTGCGTGATACAATACCGCTCGCTAAACGATACGATACTGGAATTGTGCGCGATATGATACCGCTCGGTCAATAATACAATACCGCGATCGACACGATACGATACCAAGTGGACCACGATACGATACCACTGACAACTAGAGATTGCGATACCAACTGGGCGATACGATAGAAAGAATGGTATCATGATACCACATGTGGTAACCGACGATACGATACTTCGGCAAGGAATTGTGGTATCGCGATACCAAAACTCAACCGATCGAGATACTGCAACCAAATCAACTCCAATTCCAAAAACATTTTCACCCCCTGGTTTCTCTCTCTCCTCTTCACTCCTCACCCTCTGTCTCACTTAAGGGAACTCCAGAAACACTCTGTCCCACCCCGTGATACAAGATGCGCTTTTACTCACGTGTTAATGCACTTGTATTGTGTCTTTGCTATTGAAATCTTGAGGTACCTTACCTTTGTGATGTCCTACTTGACTCTTGAGTTCACTAGATAGGTCTGGAGTGCATGATACCATGCGGGTGATACTGATCGCTGTCAGCAAATGATACCACACTAAGAGCAAGTGTCAAATGAACTACAAATTTTTGGTTTTTATATTTTCTGAGGACTAAGGCCTATCCTACACTAACTTGACAATTTTTTGGGATTTTCTTGGTACTTTTCCACTTACTTCTACTCCAAATCTCTTCCTAACCTAACCCTAACTCTTCCTCCTCTCCCTCTCTCCTAACCCTAAACCTACAAACTCATTGCACACACCTCCAGGATGTGAAGTAACAAGTGCTAGAGTGTTTAACTACTTGCCACTGAACGACTTCACTTCCACAAGTACGATTACTTCACTCTAGAACTATAACCATCCCGAAGGCACCTTGGTTGGACTTGTGCCAAAGAGACTAAATGCCACACAAGTGCATATAGTGGTGGATTCACACATGCTTAATTATCAATCCGATGAACTGACCTAACCAAGTGTATGAAGACGTGTGCACACATGAGGGTTATTGAAATGGTTCAACCAAAATGTATGAGAAAAGACTAATCTACCTCTTTAACTCACTTAACCTCTGAAAGTGCCTGCCGCGATACCACTTACAGTATTTTTTACAAATTTGAATGTTTCTTCCAGCTCCAAACTCCGAATATGGACAATAGCGAGTTCATTTCGAAGCTCTCGATGAGATGCATCTATTAATGGTATTTTCACTCAAATCTGACAACCATTCTTCAAGTTATGACCAAAATAGTGAATGGTGGGAAACACACGCACTCACTCCACAACTCCTACTTGCTCACACACACGGTACAATAGCTCAAAAGTGATGGGGAGGGGTAGACAACAGTCCTACACACATTTCAAGCTTCACACACACACAAAAGATCATAGAGAAGATGAAAATCTACAGGAAAGAAGCAAATTCGAAATTCAGGAGTTCTCCTTCTTCACAATGGCAAAACGTCTTTAGAAAGAGTCACAAAGTGACTTATATACATGTGCCCTAAAAATGGTCCTTTCACACAAGTGACCGGCACTTTATTAACTAATCTCTATTCTCCTACTATTTTACAAGGAATATATTACAATGATTTGGGATTATGCATCAAGAAGACTCCTCTAGTGTAGTTACATAGTTTTGAGGGAATTTTCTAAGATTTTTGAAGAAGAAAAATATTCCCATTAATGTGAAAAATTTGGGGCTCCTCTTTTGTGCCTCTTTTCTCTGCAACACCCTTTTTGTTAGATGTCTTGAAACAAATTACTCTCTCTAAAATAGTCCTAGACACAAGGCCTGGAGAGAACCTTTTTAGCATGAATTCTTTCAGCATTTGTGAACATAAGCTTCCTATGTGGCAAGCTCTACATAGTGCCAAATTTGGGCATAGAACATCTTAAGGCATGCAACCATGCACAAACTAGTGAAACTCATCGAAATCGAATGTGTAACTGAGAGAAACTAGGCTAGCCATACTAGTGATATGAGCTTTGTAGAGCCTTCATTTGAGTTGGAGAGCTTCCTCAACGGGAATGTGAAGCCACTTAACCATGAATCCAAGAATGTTGTTAGCGACCGAGGTGGAGATACCCAAGCTAAGTGGGTATAGCATGTCATCCAAGTCGAAAATCAGGCACTCCATTGCCAACCCTTCTCTCTCTCTATCTATCTCTCTATCTCTCTCTCTCTCTCAGATTCAAGAGAAGTCCTAGTGGGGAGGAACCTATAAATAGGTCTTCAAATCTCATTTGTTTCTTGCCATGGATCTTCTCTCCCAGTACTATTTCCTACCCCTCTCTTATTCACATTCATGCTTTACTTTTGTGTTCATATTATGTCTAAGAAAGAGAGAGAGCAGCTGATGCTCGAAGGTGGCAAAAACTTTTGTGATGGAATCGTGATTGCAATTGGCTACCGTTTAGCTCATTAACATAAGTAACCTGCAACATTTGATGATGGTTTTGAGGTTTTGAATTGTGAGCATATTAGTCTATTTTTAAAGGTTTTTGTCTTATAGTTAGAGTGAGGACCATCCTCTACTACATCAATGTCCTCCGAAATTGACCAAGTCTCTTATCTAGCATCTCACAATATGCATAGGTGTGGGAAGTTCATGGAGAGTACAAAGGTTGGAAATAGCAAAAGTGAGGATAATGGTGGGGAGCAATTCTCCTTCAATTTTATGGAGAATGTGGGATGCTAGATGTTGTTCATCCAATGGTCCCATGATGTTTACTCTTACAACTGAGAGAGAGAGGGGGGGGAGGGATGGAGGGAGGGAGGGAGGGAGGGAGGGAGGGAGGGAGGGAGAGAGAGAGAGAGAGAGAGAGAGAGAGAGAGAGAGAGAGAGAGATGAGGGGAGCTATGGTGATGGTAGATACCACTACAGATTGTGACAGAAGTTCACATGGAGATGGCTTTGATGGCTGTAGATGGGAACCGAGTGGGGAGAGGGAGAAAGAGAGAGAGAGAGAGAGAGAGAGAGAGAGAGAGAGAGAGAGAGAGAGAGAGAGAGAGAGGGAGGGAGGGGGGGGAGGGAGGGAGGGGGGCAGGGAGGGAGGGAGGGAGGGAGGGAGGGAGGGAGGGGGAGAGAGAGAGAGAGAGAGAGAGAGAGGGAGGGAGGGAGGGAGGGGGGGAGAGAGAGAGAGAGAGAGGGAGAGAGAGAGAGAGAGAGATAAATATAAATAAAAATTTTCATGGAAATTCTAATAGTACTAATGATTGTTTTATGTCTACCCCATGTATCTTTTCTGTGGATCTTCTCTTTAGGTATTGATGTTGGAGGATATATGAAGTAGAGAGTAAGAAAAGATTTGAAGACCAAAGGGAGGCATTACCCCCGTGGATTTTCTCTCTAGGTGCTAGTTCTCATGATTTGAAGAGTACAAGTCGAAGTAAAGTAAAGAAATTCCCATGATTTGTAGAGAAGCTTAAAGATTGAAGATCGAAGTTCGAAGACCGAAGCAAAGAGCTCCATGGACCTTCTTTGTGGATCTTCTCTCCAGGTCTAGGTGGTTTCTAATGATTTGAAGTTCAAATTTTTGAAGACCGAAGCGAAGCATTACACCCCCCAGATTCTCTCTAGTTCTAGGTGGTTTCTCTTGATTTGAAAAGGAAAGATTTGAAGATGGAAGAAGCTATATCCCCTGGATCTCATCTGTGGATCGCCTCTCCAGGTGCAGGTTTCTCATGATTTGAAGAATATTATATGAAGTGAAGAAAAGTTTTTGAAGACCGAAGCGAAGCATTACCCACATGGATCTTTTCTGTGGATCTTCTTTCAGGTCTAGGTGGTTTTTGATGAATTGAGGAGGAAGTTTTTGAAGACCAAAGTAACATAAAGAAGCAGTTCCTCCCCCGTGGATCTTCTTTGTGGAGCTTTCTCTAGGTTCTGGTTTCTCATGATTTGAAGAATATTATATGAACTGAAGAAAAGTTTCTGAAGACTGAAGCGAAGCATTACCCACCGTAGATTTTCTCTCTAGATTTTCTTTCTAGATTTTCTCTCTAGGTCCAGGACTCTCATGATTTGGAAAATATTACATGAAGTGAAGAAAAGTTTGTGAAGACCAAAGTAAAGAGTAGCCCTATGGATCTCTTATGTGCAATGCCTCTCTAGGTTTTTGCACGGATTTTTGAAGTAAAGAGAAACAAAGTCTTTGATGTGAAGTCTTGAAGTAAAACTTGGACCCGAATTATGAAGTTTGAAGACCAAAAGTGAAGAAAATATCCTTCGCAACGACCAAAGGCCAAGCTCATGGGCATCTTCTTGCACTACAGTGGGAAGTCTATACTGTATTACCTGATCCACACTGTAGCGGCCTATTGTATCATCGATCCGCATTGCAATGAAATTCATTGTATTATTCAGATGTATTGGATGACATCATTTGTATTTACATTGTATCATTGAGCATAATTGTTTTATTCTGCACTGTATTTTGATCTTTCATCTGTGACGACTATGTCCCACATGAGTGCTTATATACCGAGCCTTTCTCTTCCTAGGCGCGGGACCACGAGACAATGACCACCATACTAGGGGTGAGACACCGAGTGTGCAGATGTCGCTTATTGGACGAGGGGGACGACGCACCCAGCGGGGCTTGATCCAACCCCACGCTGCTTTCGCTTCCTTTGACCTCCTTCGTTCCCCGAAACCTGAACCCGATGTGAAGCGAGGCAGTTGCTTGGTGATCCTCAACATGCCACCCACTCCTTCAGAAGAGAAAACAGGAACCTCAACATCGGACATAGATTTTTGGGTACCAACATTTTAAGTTCTTTGAATTTTTGCATCATTCTATCTGACTTTGATCGTCGACTTTTTGCATCAGTTTAGATCATAAGAATCTGCTTCTCAGCTTAGATCATAAGAAGAGGAAAACCAAAATGAACAAAATGATCGATGCATAGATTAAGAATCTACTTCTCAGCTTAGATCATAAGAAGAGGAAAATCAAAATGAACAAAATGATTGAAGACCAATTTAGGAAATAAGAAGAGCGATTTAAGGAAATGGAATTTAACATGAGTGAATCTATAAAATCAAAGTTTGGTATTGTTATGATCCTAATGCAAATGATAAATGCAATATCTCACACTATTCAGCTAATGGGCATAAGTATTAAAGATGTAAGAAAGGAAATAGATTTTGAGATTTTTGAATTGAAACATAAGGTCAATCTATTGTTTAACCATGTTAAAGACCTACAAACATTGAAATTTGATAATGGGCATGTGGTAAAGATTCAAAGCATATCTACACATAAAGAGTCATTATGTCTTAGAAGATCCATGCCTAGAGTGATACTTAGGAAATCAAGTTGGGCTGAGTAGAGACCTATACGATGCTTTTGGTGCAATCAGTATGGACATATGTTTTGAGATTGCATAGCATATGAAAGTGCATGCAGACATAGACTAGTAAGTGAACATGAAAATAAAATTTGTAAGTTTCAAGATCGATCCCCTTTGCATTTGAATGTAGGAAGAGGTGGAATGAAGGAATATTTTGAAGAGAATAAAAGTAGATCAAAGTCATTTCAAAAGATCTGGAGACAAAAAACTCATGAAGATAATAGATTTGATGAACAAATGAGTATGCTATCTATTGAGGGTCAAGAGAAACCTACTGAAGAAACTAGAAAAAGACAAATAAAGGTCGAGAAGCAAAATATTGAGTAGATATTAAAGAAACAAATGGAAATAGATCATAAAAGAGAATCTGATTAGGGAAATTCAAGAGAAATCAAAGAAAGATAAGAATATATATGTTTCATTTGATCCAAAACTTTTGACTAGTGAGGGTCTTTTTGATCAAGAGAAAGTTACCAAATTACAGTCTCAATTAAACTTTGATAAACAGATTGAAGAAGAAAAGAGTAAACAAGAAACTTAAGGAGATATAAAATCTAACAAAGAAGTGAATGAAGTAGATAAAAAATTGCTTGATGATATTATTAAGCAAATCGACGGGAATGTAAAGGCTACTCCGAAGTCTTGTAAGGCTTTGAAAAAGAACAAGAGAAGTAGAAATCTAACTTTTCAAGACATATTAGCAAATATTGAAGGATGTTAGTATGGTTGAGGAAGAAGTATGAGATTGATTAAGAGTTATTGAATGATGATTGATGATAATGGATGATGATGACTGATGATTGATGTTGATGATGATGAACGATAATGATTGATCATTGATTGATGATGATTTATGATTGATGGTTTATGATGATTGATGATGATGAATGATAATGATTGATGATTGATGAATGAGTAGTGATTGATGATAATGATGGTTTACGATGATGGATGATGATGATGGTTTATGATGATGGATGATGATGAAGATGATTAGTGATTGATGATGATGATGGTTTATGATGATGGATGATGATGAAGATGATTAGTGATTGATGATGATGATGGTTTATGATGATGGAGGATGATGGATGATGATGAAGATGATTAGTGATTGATGATGATGATGGATGATGATGAAGATGATTAGTGATTGATGATGATGATGGTTTACGATGATGGATGATGATGAAGATGATTAGTGATTGATGATGATGATGGTTTATGATGATGGATGATGATGAAGATGATTAATGATTGACGATGATGGATGATGATGAAGATGATTAGTGATTGACAATGATGGATGATGATGAAGATGATTAGTGATTGATGATGATGATGGTTTATGATGATGGATGATGAATGAAGATGATTAATGATTGATGATGATGATGGTTGATGGTTGATGATTGATGAGTGATGATGGTTTATGATTGATGAGTGATGATGATGAATGATAATGATTGTTGGTTGATGATGATGAATGATGATAATCGATTATGATGATGATGAATGATGATAATTGATTATGACGATGATGATGGTTGATGATGATGATGGTCGCTGATGAATGATGATGATGATAGTTGATGATGATGATTATGATGAAGATGATGATATTGGAGGATGTTGATGATACTGATGCTGATGAAGAACAATAAATGAGGAAAGTTGAAGAAAATTTGGATACAAACAGTGATGAAAATGAAGCAAAACGATAAGGTGAAATGTTTCCAATTTCAAATTTTGGTGAAAGAGCATATGCATTGCATTGTTGTGTGTGATAAAGATCTGTACAACTTTAGGAAAATCAAGTAGAATGAAGATAGCGAAACCTCTGGTATGGTTTTGCATGAAGCATGAACAACTAGAAATTATATGACTAGAATCAGGTTAGTAGATTAGAGACTTTTGGGAGTGAAAGCTTGGGAATGTGATGGCATGCTTAGACTGAGTGCCTGTATATGCTGATGGATTTGAACACTTAGTGAGTGGGATTCTTTGGGTTCTACTATTTTCTTGTGAGATTCTACCTCCATATGGATCATTATTTAGAGAGAACCTTCATACTTAAGCCAACAGTATATGTGTGTGCATGTTCTTAGCGCACTATGATGGCTAGTAGGCGGGTGGGAACACCTTGGACAGGTGATCAAGGCCATGAGCTGATGCTAGTTTCATTGTAGGCATGACCTATTTGTTGTCATGTGCCTCCATGGGTCAGTAGGTGGGTGGAGCCACTCTGGCCAGGTGGTCAGGGCCACGAGCTGATGTCGATTTCATGTAGGGGCTGATGCTGTGTGTCATCGCACTATGTCGGGTCGGAAGATAGGTGGGGTAAAATTGGATGGGTGGACAAGTCTATGAGTCGCACACGATTTTGGCATAGGACAACTTGTGAGAAATAAAAAAAAAAGAAAAGTGCTAAGCCTGAGAATATAAGGCTACAAATAAATAAACCAAAAGAAAAAGAAAGAGAAAAATAAAAAAGTAAATTAACAAGAAAAAGATCGGATGGAGATTTGGACAAGTAGGAGATTAATAGGGGAAATAAGGGCATATTCTACAAACTTAGTTAGTAGAAGTTTAAGTATATGCTAGTACCTAGGATAAAGTTTGTTGGATCTGAACAAGTTGAACAACGCAAAAGATCTACAAGCCTACGGTTTATTCATATAGTTACTTGACTGATCGTGGAAGCAAAAACATAATAACGTTTTTGTGAAGCTTGCATCTGCTTTTAATTTCTGAGATTTATACTAATCTTTATATAATTTGCATGGAGTGCATGAGATGATGCTTTAATTTTTGAAAAGAAAGACATTAAAATAAAAAAGGAGTTTTAAAAGACTCGTGATACACTTCGATTGGATTTTGTAGGTTGGCCCATCACGACGATGTGCAGGTTTAGTGAGGGTGATCGTCGGGATGAAATCCTCAGGAAAGTGTACATCAAACTTTTTCAAGTTCATTGATTTTCTGGTTATGGTGTGATGATTTGAGTGTGAAAGATTTATAATCTGTGCATGTTTTGGTTGATTTAATTAATGCAAAACCATGTCAATTATGTACTCTAGGCTTGTATATTTAGTAAATAGTTCATTAACTTAACTCTTGAAACCTTGAAACCCTAGGTTTGACCTTGAAACCCCTTGAAAACCCGCATTTTACCCCCATAAAAACCTAACCCAAACTCTTAGAAACCCTTGGAGTTTAGGCCTAAATGTAAATAAACCCTTAAATTAAAGTGCCGAACCTTAATTGTAGGCAAACCTTAACTTTGGCCTGATTGAAATGACTAGATTAGAACCTTAGAATTGGCATTTACCTTAAAAGAAAAAAGATACAAAAAATAGAAAAAGAAAATTAAAAAATAAAAGAAGAAAAACCAAAATAGAAATAAGTATGGGATTTTCCCAAAATGGCAGATGAACATGCAAGGATGATTCTAGAAATATAAGTTAGAGAAGGAGGTTAGAAGAGTTCTAGAGGTCTCCTAGAGGGGGGGACCTATAAATAGGTGCTCAAATCTCATTTGTTTCTCCCCATGGATCTTCTTTGTGGATCTTCTCTCCAGGTGTAGTTCTTATCCCTCTCAAAGATTTGAAGACTGAAGCGAAGCATTACCCCCATGGATTTTCTCTACTTAGGTGGTGGTTCTCATGATTTTAAGAGTATGAGGTCAAAGTAAAGTAAAGAAATTTCCATGATTTGCTGAGAAGCTCAAAGATTGAAGATTGAAGACCGAAGACTGAAGCAAAGATTAGCCCCGTGGATCCTCTTGTGGATCTTCTCTCTAGGTCTAGGTTGTTTTTTAAGATTTGAAGTTGAAATTTTGAAGACATAAGTGAAGCATTATACCCTCATGGATTCTCTCGAGGTCTAGGTGTTTTTTCATGAGTGTAGAGTAGGTTTCTTGCATCATTACCTCATCTCTAGAATCAACACACCATCTCTTGACAAGGCTCAAGTGAATTGAAGAAACTTTGTTGCGAGGTAAATTTTTTGGTTGCCCCCTGCTAAAGTACCGAACGTATAAGTCTACTGCAGCAACATACACTGTTCATGAGAAGATGGTTCATAAATGCAAACAATATCAAATGCCCATTCTTCATTTTGCATAAGATTGGCAAACTTTGTTTTAGGTGTAGAGGCCTTTGCAACAACCATTCCAACCTCTTTTGAAACCAATTTTGGAAAACACTTTATGACATGATCATTTTGTTTACAATATCTACAAACCAATTTCTACTTTTCTATTTTCTTCTCATCTTTGTCTTCCTTTTTTAAATGTGCAGAATTAGTTGATTTCTGCTTACTAGTAGATGAGGTCTATTTACCTCCTCCCTTTTGATTAGCTAAGAAAGTTTGATTTGCTACATGCATGATGGATGTGTTGTGCATGGATTGATCTTCTTGCAACAAAAGAGAGATGAATTTCACAAATTTTAAGGCATTTGGATTGCCTTTCATCATCAACCAAATAGAAGCAAAAATCTGATATGAATCTGGAAGACCATTCAAAATAGTCTGCACAAGTGAACTGTCTAGCAAGACTTCATCAGTAGAAATCAACTATTCCTTCAAATTTTTGACCTTTGTCAAAACATTTTCCATAGAATCTCCTTCATTCATATTCTCACGCTTCAACTATTTCTTGCCTAGTACAAAGTGGTAAGTGTATCCCAAGAATCCTTTACTATTTTGCAAGAGAAAATGTGAGGGATAATGGCACATTTGACATACAAAGCTATTAGTGCATGTGCCTAAGCATCTCTGCCATCTAAACAAAGTTGCTCTACATTAGGTGCAATAGGAACCACAACAGGAATAGGAACCTGAAGATCATCATCTTCAACATCATCTGCATCACCTTCAATAACTATATTTGCAGGTGTAGTAGGTCGTTTTTCAACACCTTGCACAACATTCCATAGTCCTTTTGCAACCAATACATGAAACATCATATATGCCCATAATGGGTAACTAGATCTAATCTATCATCAATAGCCAACATACAAAATACATCATTACTTTCAGCATGGCCACTTACTAAGATACCATGATTCAAAAAAATGATTGTATCTCAAAAAATTGAACATAATTACCTTATCAAGCTCTACTAGATCTATAGCAGACTTCAAGGTGCTTGTATTAAGGACCCAAAAACTGTATATTTCTTTGGCACAAAAGGATGAAATTGCCTACACATGCACTGGCATAGTGCACTCAGAGGTTGAAAAAGCTCAGATTGTGAATTCGATACCACAAAGCACAAGATGGCTGCCCTCCACTAGGTCCACAAGTTGTGTTATATGATCACCATTCTGAACTCGTCTCTACACCTGTACAAAGAATTAGAATGCTATTTTGCAAACTTATAGTAGACTATAAGAGCTAACCAACAAAATTTAAATCATCCCAAATGGATATTCTAGCTGGCAGAACCACCCTCTGCAATAGAGGCTACTTGTTTCCAACACTCTTTGCCTATGTGTAGAGATATACCTTCACAAAGTTGGCAATTTCTCACAACTCACTCAATAAAAAACCCTCAAACTTTGGAGAACTTTAGGGCACTATATGAAAGACCAATGGAAGCTTGAAATCAATGAAAATCAGTACAACGAGAGATCAAAAAATGCTCTACAATCTGGTACAATCAGATTTTGAAAAGCCTAACTACACCCTAGATAGAGAGGAGCAAAGTCACGAGAAAATGAGGTAAGCAAGCAATGGGGCTGCTTCTTGGAGTTTATGACTTCACTAAAACTAAGTGGAAAAAACTCATGGAATGCATAAAAACCAAGAAACAAAGGTGGGATGATGCTTATATAGAGTTTTCTTTTTCCTACAATCTAGCTAACCACCCACCAATCAATGTAGGTG